>VDFB02016147.1:0-19582 GCA_007258455.2 Sequoia sempervirens
GAAATTAAACTTTTTGTAAGTCCCGGAATATGTAAAACATCATCAAGGGTTTTAACCCTCCCATCATTGAAACACAACTTTACCTTTCCTTTACCAATAAACTTTTGTGAGCTATTATCACCCATGAAGACCTCTCCTCCATCATATTCTTTGTATGTAGAAAACCACTCCTTATGAGGAGTCATATGGAAGGAAGCACCTGAATCAATAAGCCAAGCATCATTACAAACTGTGTTAGCTGAAATAATAAAAGCATCAGAATCACCGTTATCAGAGGACTTTTCCATGGAGGAATCTGCATTCTTTTTCTTGTTTCTACATTCCTTCTTCACATGTCCCCATTTACCACAATTCCAACACTTCACTCTGCTCTTTCCAGGGGTCTTAGATCATCCTTTAGACTTATCCTTCTTCTTATCCCCTTTAGGCTCTTTCTCCTTGGGCCTACCTCTCACATGTAAGGCATCTTGGGAGCCACTACGCATGGTCTTTCTCCTCATCTCCTCTGAAAGAAGTATGGGAATAATAGTATCCAACTTAGGTTCTGCACCACCACTTGTTATAGCAATAACTAAATTTTCCCAAGATTCTGGCAAAGAGAAAATCAATAAAATACATTTATCCTCATCTTCTATTTTATCATCAATAGATGCAAGCTGACTTATAATCAAATTAAAAGCATTCAAATTTTCAACAATAGATTCACCATCCTTCATCTTTAATGAATACAAACATCTTTTGAGATACAACTTGTTAGACAAACTCTTAGTTTGGTAGATTTCACCTATCTTCCTCCAAAGCTTGTATGTTGTGTCTTCTGAAGAGACATTTAGGAGGACAAAATCTATGAGACACAACCAAATAGTCCCTCGAGCCTTCTTGTCTAACTTATTCCAATCTTCATCTGACGAGGTTGAAGTAGATAGCTTCTTTTCAACTGAAACTGGTAACCACTGATCTCTTTCCTCAAGAAGGTCCTCCACTTTCAACTTCCACATCTCGTAACCAATTCCATTGAACTTCTCAATATCTAGACATGAGGTGGAGGCCATGGTATGCAATCTTTCACAAATCTACAAAACCCACAACACAAAAGCTCCCACTGCAGCAAAAAACCTTCAACACTCTAAAAGGAAACTGAGTCCCTTCCTTATGGAGACCATTAAGATCTATTACAAATGTTGAAAATCAAGGTGAAGAAAGCTTGAAATATGAACTTAAATGTGTGAATGCAAATCTGAAATATGTAGATTAACCTTTAGCCTTAGTGTGAAGAAATAATGAGAGAGAGAGATAGAAAAACATAACACATGCAACAACAAATTTACGTGGAGAAAGCCCGAAGGGAAAAAAACTCCACCACCGAAAGAGAGGAAAGTATATTACTAATAATCTGAAATATTACATGTAGCAATTCTCTTATCAATCCCTATAAAATCTGATAGCACCTTGTTACCCTACAAAATTGAATTCTCATAACTCTAGCTCAAGGCCCCAATATATAGAGATTTGTGAGGATGAAAACCACCATGGTTTCACCAAACAATAGGAAAAAATGCCACCTACAAAAACCCATGCCTCCCTCCTTGAAATGGTCAAAAATACCAAAAATAGCCTCTTACAAATGCTCTTACAGCTGTCATAAGGCATCTTTCCTACATGGGTGCCTGGGGTCTAAAAATAGCATATTTTGTCATAGGAATCTATCATACTGTCATAGCATCTTATGACAACTGTCATGCATGTCATAGATGCTCTTACAACACCCTATTTTGACCCCACAACCTTATTTTAGAAGATTCCAAGGTGGGACGCCTAGCTATTTTGTCCTTTTTCCAAAAGGACAAATGGTAATGGTAACACTGCATTTACATTGTCTCTTTCACCACTATTGGTCAAACAGTTTCACCTCTTATGGGTAAATGTACAAAACACTTTAGGAGAATAATAAATTAGAGGATTTACAAGGTTGATGACACCTAAATCCTAACAGTCCTTATTAAGGGAGGACCCATTTGCCACCTAGGTCGAATGGGTCCTAGAATTCTTTTCTAGGACCTTGACTTTAGGGAATGAAAGTGCATCAAAAACCCATGTAGAATCTACAAAGAAAGGGGGGTCCTATAGGGGGAGGACCCATTCATCACCTAGGGCGAATGAGTCCTAGCACCAATTTCTAGGACCTCATATTTTCCCAATTAAATGTTATGTAATTTAAATTATGGGTTTCATGATAGATCCTCAGAAGGTGTGACAAATAAGGCTTAAAATTGAATTAAAGGGGTTAATTAACTCTAATTAACCACAATTAATTAAGGAGACCCTAGATAAGTGTGAAGGTGTGTTACAAAACTTTACAACACTTAAAAGAGGGTATAAATTCAGTACATTTTATTAAAAAGGGGCCCGAGATCAATGTGAATGTGTTACAACACATTACAACATTAAACCTGGGCAAATTTAGGTTAATTCAATGATAATTATTCCCAAATCAAGGAAAAGGGATACTATTTTTGTTACTACAAAATCAAGGATGCGATCTTGTGTGAAATGACTCCAATGGATGTGGATCTTGACTCTTGATTAAATGCTTGAATCTTGACTTGAATACTTGCTTGAATTATGAAAACCTACATCACAAATGTTAGCTCAAAAATACACATCGTGCATGAAGACTTTGACATGATGCTTGAATCTTGAATTGATGCTTCAAAATGCTTGATAATCAACTCTTGAATGCTTTTGAATGCTCTCTTGATCTTAAATTTGGTATAATGCTTGAATACTTGAAAGCATAGGTGAAATTATGTGAAATAAGCTAGTAAATTTTATACTTGTTTATGCCAATTTTCCCAAAATTATAACACTACACGCTGACATTAGATCTAGGATAGTAAAATCCTACTAAGAATTTGATTTAAAATAGGTCCTGGTCAAAGCGGGACTCATACACTAGTTGGGGTTTATGTGTCCCAGTGTCTTAAACATGGGACACAAACTTCAAGAAATGTTAAGTTTAATGCAATGTTTAAAATTAGGTCTCGAGACCTAGGTGGGGCCCATACGCCCAAGGTGGTGTATGAGTCCCATATCACTATATCTATAACATATAACCTCAAACATTGAATAATGATTTGTCATTTATTAAATTTATGGATTATCCTTAGAAAAATGCATTAAATAAGGCTTGTGGATGCAAAATATGACCAAATAAGGCATAAAGAAGCCCAATTTTAGTAGGGAGGGCACAAACAAGTGTGAAAATGTAAAGGGATACATTTTCCTACACTATAGAAGATAGCCACCCAAGACCTAGAGGCCAAATGGTAAGCACAAAGAGATCAATATACAATGCTCAATATTGTAATGGAACCGAATATCCAAAAACTTATTAACATATGAGAACCCCTTGGTTATATAGCCAATGCGAGACATAGGATTAGAAAATATCATGACAAGTATCTTAATATTTTGTCACGAGACAACTAACTTGACATAAAATTAAAAAAGATAAGATCTAGACATGATAACTAAGTTTTCTAGAAAGAATCTTATTATCTAAGTAAACCTAACATGTGAATAAGTCTCCTACTAACAATTAGATATGTATAAGATTTTTATTCACAAAACACCCCCTTAAGTATAACTTATGGAGTAGATTATTATGCACAAATAATTCAAAGATACAAGGATGGGTCTCAGCTATGAGGACATGTTATGTATCCATGTACAAATAAAAATGCTATCTCTCACAAATAGAGAAAAGGAGAAAACCTAGTGGGACAAACCTCCTCCCCAAATGAGAGATGAAAACAAAATAGTCTTAATGAGAAATGAGAAGGACAAAACCCAATGTGAGGAAAAAGACTTGGGCCCATAAGAGAGAAGAAGAAGAAGAGAGACCATGCAACCCCCCTTTAATGGTGAGTCTCCTATAATGGTAGAAGCTCAACATTGAATGTTGAAGATGATCCAATCTTGCCAAACAATGTTACTCCCCTTAAGAAGAAACAAAACCAAGATTGTATGCAACATTTCTTCCTATTCCTAAAAGGAAGATGTGGGAAGAAGAATTATATGTGATTTCTCTGAACTATACTCAAGTGTCTCCATGTCGATGTTGAAAGCTGACACACTCCAAATAGGAATTCTATTACACATAGTTGAATATGTCAATCCATAATCTTCTAGAGATGAATGTAGAACACAATCCAAAGACAAGTATGTCTCTTTTGAAGACAAAGAAGCTTCCTTTGAATTTTGTTTGAAATTATCCATGCTCACATCAAATTCTGAAGAATGATCATGTAGAGAATGGACAAGAGGTTCAAAGTATTCCCTCACAAGAACTAAAGAAGGATCATATCCATCTCCATCAAAGATCTATGCAATTAATGGTGTCTACCAAATCTAAAATGTGAGACTTGAAAAAAAAACTCACCATTGCTTGTCAAGTATGCATCCCAAGTAGATGTAGCCGGAAGACAATGTAGATCCTGCTACACTAAATCATAAGAGGCCAACACTGTGTTGACATGAGCATAATCAAATGCAACAAAAGATGGAGGAGATGAAATTGAAGGCTCAAGAATTGTATCCAATGTAAGAACTCCCAAGTTCAAGAAGCTAAATTTCTCCTCTGAATCATGGTTAACACTAGAAGTGTGATCAACAAACAAAGGAACAATATCATCATCAGAAGAAAAATCAACAAAGGTATACAACTAAGATGAATGTTCAACTATCCTAGTAGAAAGAATCTCTCTACTCTCCAAGTCTCTAATGATAACTGAATCAAGAATGAATTCCACATTTTTCCTATCTCCACCATGTATAATTTGATAGATAGAAAGAACATTATTTAACAAATGAGGTGCATGCAAAACATCATTGAAAGTTCCCTCCCCAATATCAATAGATCCCTTCCCAATTGCACTCATGTGTTTATTGTTTCCCATCAAAATAGGAGACATAGTACAAGGCTCAAAAGAAGAGAATATAGACTATGAAGATGTCATATGATGAGATGCTCCTGAATCTAGAAGTCATGTACCTAATCCAAGACTTGTAGAAGCACACAGAACTTTCCCTTTATTGCTTAATGTAGTAACCAAACCAGTATGAACTTTGTCCTTATTCTAGACTATTTTGAAGAAGAAGAAGTTGACTCAAACATTCTAGAAGGAAAATTAATTATATGATTCTTCTTAATGAGATATTTTAATTCATCAATATCCTTCTTATAATAGGAATTTGCATAATTTCTAAGCTTCTTTCAATATCAACAAATTGGCTTTTACTTCTTAGATGATTTCTCTATGGAAGAGGATATATTTTTTGGTTGATCTAAATGTGGATTATTATTTGATTTCTTTTGTTTGTTATTAGTATGTTATGATTCTTTCACCTAAATAGCCAAAAATGCATGAAATTTAGATGACTTGATGAGACCCATCGATATAAGATTTTGTTTCTCATGTATTAACGTCTCATAAAATGATGCAAATGAAGGTGTAGTAAATGAAAACCCCCCATAGTCAACCTATGAGTATGAAAGCTGTAAAAAGAACAACATAATTAGGACCAAGTTTGTTCAATATATTGTAGACAAATTGAATGTCCTTATCAATTCCACATGCTTTACATTGCTCTCTTAGATCATTAACCTTAGTGATGTAGTCTTGGATGTTGTCAAAAATTTAGCATCGAGGCTCATTAGTTCAGTATCAACTTAATAACCTCTTACTTCATCTGTAGTACCATACAATGTTTTCAATTTGTTCTAAGCTTTTTGAGAAATTTTACATGATTCAATATGAAACAACAAATCTTGAGAAACTAGGATACAAAGATATCTGAGATCTTTAATGTGTTTAATCATCCATTTTATCTTTTTTTCATCATATTTAGGTTCAAATACCTTATTATCAACATATAAAGAGTGACCAAGAGTCATTAGAGAACTCTATGCAAGTTGATGCCAATTTGAATAGTTATATGAGGTTATCAAAGGAACCTTAGAATGATCCATGGAAAATAAGAACACAAGAAAATAGACCAAAATAATGCACAAAAAGACCCCCCGCAAATCACTCAACCAAGAATGCCCCCAACAATATATGATTTGGCACTTTACATGTTTAATGCATTTACAAATGCTAGATGCCAAAAATAACAAACTAGACTTGCTATTAGTGCTTATAGATGTAAAAATTATCCAAAATCTCAAAGTAATTTTTTTACATAGAATGAGATTAATTTGATCACACCACCACAAAGTACATTAAAAATTATGTAGTTTAAAAAAAAAATCACCCAAAAATGTGACCATAGGAGCAAGAACAAAGCCCTGGAAGTTCCCAAAATGAGAACAATGTAGCAATACTTGTGAGAATATCAAATTCCTAGAAAAACCAAGAAATAAAATCAAAATCCATCTACACCACTACAAAGAGCACAATTTTTTTCCCCAAATCAAAAAAATTGCACGAGAAAACGAGGTCTTCAGCCCAAGTTATGAGGGTTTGAAAATTGACCTTCAAAATAAAAACTCCATCGATGAGTGGGGAAATTTAAAATGACTCTAGACTGACATCATGCTGATGTTAACAAAGAATATAATACAAATATTATTTGTTTAAGGTTTGGCATTGGAATATTCTTATTGGAAGATTCTGTAAGAATATACCTTTCACAACATCCATGAAAACTAGTTAGAATTTGATGGAGGTCAGAATATTCCTTTTTCAATGCCAATTTTTAATAAATTGGTTCTCTTATCCATAGTATTCGAGGCTTGCGACCTGGTGGCGAGGCTGCGCGGCATACTGGGCAAGTAGTATTGTTTGCATTACTACCAAGTACCTACAGTCTATGGACTGCAAGTACACTCAACTTTATATATATATAGTTTTTATTATTTTTAAATAGTTTTTTTTGAAATTGAGTATAATTAATTTTTTTAAATGTTTTAGAAATTTTAAATAATAATAACCTTTTTTTTATTACTGTATCATAATTAATTCAGCTTGTGCAAGTGGTCATATGGACGACAAATGAGAGGGATTTTTTTCTTTGATGGCCCCAAGACATGTCTAATTTTGATGAATTGACAATCAATCTTGTGGTTTTTGGGCCTTCTAAATGATATGGAAATGTCGTATTTGACCCAAAGTGCTCCAAAATTGTAGCTACCTTTTAGATCTAACAACCACTTTTCTACTTCAAACCCTCATAGATTTGGCCTCATATGTCTGATTTAGATGAAAAGAAGGAAAAAATAACTCCTTTGAACCTTCTGAACTCCTAATGAGATCATATTTGTATGAAAAAGATCCAAAATAGAATTGTAATACAAAGCCACAAAGAGGAACTCCCCCAAAATCTGGTATTTCTATCAAATTTTTCTAATTCTCTAGATCATCATACGATGCAAGACAAGAGAATACTCATTTTTTTAAGATCTACTAAGATCCCTCCTAAAATACTATCCAATGACACCCAACTTTCTCTAATACCAAGTTAGAGTTGGCTTTAGAGATAGCCACCCAAGATCTAGAGGCCAAATGGAAAGCACAAAGAGATCAATATGCAATTTTCAAGATTGCATTGTAATTAAATATCCAAGAATTGATTTACAAATGATAACACCTAGGTTATATAGCCTTGAGGTGAGACACAATATTAGATAGGATCATGATAAGTGTCTTAATCTTATGTCATGAGACAACTAAATTGACATAAAAGTAAAAAAGATAAGATCTAGACATGACAACTAAGTCTTCTAGAAAGAATCTTATGACCTAAGTAAACTTAACATGTGAATAAGTCCCTAGTGCCAATTAGCTAGTTACAAGACATTTATTCACACCAATAATAAGCCTTCTAGTCTTAAATCATATCTATAGTGGTGTATCCTTCGCACATATCAAAATACTGATAAAAAACCACTTTTTATTTACCTTTTGAGAGATAAAATAATTTACTATAGGACAACATGATTAGTAAACCATAGAAATATTTGAACTCAAAGCATTATTTAAGGAAAAATTATTTCTATTTTTTTATAAATTGTATGTATTGTGCCCTATGTTAAAATCATTGTTACCTATTGAATTCCAAAACAAAATAAGTTTGATATTTTTAATAATATTTATGGTTAATGTATTTTGGATCTCACCTACTTGTGAGAAATGTTCAAATATAGATAAGAACTAGCAATTTGGGAGAAGTCCCTCATTTAATTCCAACTTCCAGTCGACACCCTAGGTATCCACATCACTCTCATTTTTCATAATAAATTACAATATTTGAAATAGTATTAACAATTATAAATTATAAGTATCTCCAATGGTCTAGGCTTGCTCTATTCTTATAAGAAAGGCACAACTCATGATGGTAAGTTGAGGTATAATATCCTTTGCATTAGAGAAGTAAAATTAAATAAGCATTAGTAGTTGATATAGCATATTTCCTTTCCTATATTGGAATTCCCTCTAAACTGTGATAATATTAAGCCTAATCAGCATATCCAAATCTTCAATCTATAAAAGCAAAAAAATTAGACATCTCAATAGTGTTATTTTAGGAATCAATTTTAAATCTATCACAATCAAAATAAACAACACTCAGCCAAGAGCATTTCTTTGCATTTTAGGAATGAAGATCTCTGCACACTAGGACTCAATTTATAGAGAAATTTTCGTTATAGAAAGAAATCAAAGAAAAAAAAATTCTTTATAAAAATAAATAAATAGAAAAACTATTTTATATATCATTCATGATGTCTTCAAGGCTACATAAGGAAGAAACAAGCATCACATACCCCACCCAACATCCAAACATCGACCACCTGTGTCTCACATGGGCAACAATTATGCCTTTAAAAACTGTAGACATACCACATCCTCCATCTTATCCATTAGTCCATGTGACAGGTGCCTAGAAGAAGTTGGACCTAATGCCTTTTCCCAAAAAAAATTGTTATAAGCTTTAGGGAGACCAAGTTTGTAAAACCTTACAAATTGTCAAAAAAGAAAATATTGTCCATTTTCCCTTAGTAAACTCCATGTTTCTTAGAGTAAGGGATTTTACTCAGATTTTATCATTGCAATTGTCCTCGACCTACAACCCTTGGATGATGCACTAGTAATGCATGTCAAAATATGACTAGAGGTGTATGGTAGAGGACATTGAACACTAGAAATTATTTCCTTTTGTCCAACTCAATCTATGATTGGATGATTTCCCTTTCAAAGAAAAATTTACAAAACTACATACCTAAATTTTTCCATCCATTAAGAAATTCAAAAAAATAGAAGTCATATTTAAAAAATTCACCAACTATTTACAAAACTTAAACATTAGAGATCTAAAAATATTTTTAGTTTCAAATTTTTCGATAAAGATTAATATGTAATTTGATGTGTTGAAAATACAAGTCAGTTCTTATAAATAATGACCAATAAAAATATATAAATAAATAAATACAAAGTAAAAATGAACTCCACTTTCTACAAAATTATATTATTTATATTTTATATATCAGTATATAACTTTTATTTTTATATATATTCATTACATATATTTATTTGAGGCATGCTATTTCATTTAACACATTTATCTTTGGATTTCTTTTTCTAGAGGTGATGTGATTCTAGAATTTATGGGAACCAACATTATTGTCAACTCCCACTTTCATCATTCCCACAAAATGTGAAAATTCTAAAAGTTGCTTTAGTGAGTCCTTTCATGTGATAGTATTTGATTCTTTGGACATGAATGCAACGTGGATGGTCTTTGCAAATGGCTGAAAAGGAATGGGATAATTTATACTGTTTTTTAATGAGGTTTATGGAGAGACGATAAAGGGAGGATTTTGTTCACTAGATAATATTCTACATTTAAAATAAAATAAAATAGTAGTATGTATATTTTTATGTTATATATATGTTTTGATTTTATTGGAATTGTAAATTGTATCAATCTTATAATTGTGGTTAGGTATTAGGAACCATTCTTATCCATTATTCAAGAAGGTAGTCACACGACATGTTGTAATGTGTTCTTCTTCATTTTTAGTGAAGGTCAAATGCCTTGATGTCCAATCTATATCCATCATAAATGTAATTTATAAGCAATATAAATGTATGTGAAATTTATTCATAATATTTTATATCCTTATTCTTTTCATTACTAACTTAAAAAAAAATTATTCTTGATTTATAATTTTTTTTCATCATCTTAAATTAGATTTACAAATATCCACTTACCTTAAATTGCTTTAATAATTATAAATTTAAATTTTTTACTAAAAAAAAATTAAAAACGTGAAACTAAAATAATATAATTTAAAAAAAAAAAATGAAAAGGAAGGTGCACATATATATAAAACTTATGAAAATATTAATACATAGAATATTGTCATCACAATATATATGAGTAGGACTCATTTTGTTCTAAATTATAAGTATTCAGAACTACTTAACGGTACCTTTTAATATATAATATAATGAATATTATAGCCTACATTGAATTGTTCCTAATACGATGAAACAGTCACTGAAGCTTCAATGTCTATGGAAATTGGGCTTCGCACAACCTGTGACCCTCCTTGGGTACATTTCCACATTATCTCGCCAAACGCATACGTGTCATCGTTAGAAGCAACCGTGCTTTCGAATTTTACAGTATAGCTGGCAGTATCCAAGAGCTTTCCGAACTTTAACGTTTGTGGTTCCACGCTTATAGTGATGCCATGAGGGTTCTTCACACTCACCTGGTACACTGCATCAGCCTCTGTACCCACATATGTTACCGTTCTCCTCTTCACCTGAACCGAACTGCTCCCTGATTTCATCACAACGGAAAAGGATGGATAGTTGAGATCGCCGGCTTCCAACTGGAGTTGGGACAGGAAACTGACTCCTTTGTGAGAAGAGCAATTTGTTTTTCGTTGTAGTTGAGAGAGCAGAGGAAGGTGATGTAGTCTCGAGGTGCCATGTCGTAGACAAGCCCAGGATCTAAAGCAGCTTTTGGATCCACGTGACCTGCGCCCAACGCAAAGGGATTGGCTGCTCTCATTGTATGTGAATCCTTGATTGGTTGCTCTGCATTGTCAGTCAAGTAGGACGACGTCATGAGGGCGGACTTGATGGTGGCAGGGCTCCATGTAGGATGTATAGCTTTTATCAGTGCTGCTATGCCGCTGACGTGAGGACACGCCATGGAAGTCCCCGAATCGAAGTGGTAGTCCGCAACGTCTCCGGTGTATGCTGCCAAAATATTCACACCTGGAGCAATCAGGTCGGGCTTGAGAATGTGCGGATACCCTTTGCTCGGCCCCCTTGAAGAAAACGGAGCCACCATGGGAGCGACTGTTTGATTTCCCACTACAGTTAGGCCTGTGATGTTCAAGGCGGCCGTGGCATTATTCGCGGTGCTGTTGATGTAGGCTTTGATTTTTTCTCCAGTTGTAAAACTCACGCTGATAGCCGGCAGAGTGTTTGGATTGGTAACGCGCCGTTGTGACCCACGACGCAAATTACTTGCACCAATCATTCCCGCACCCCCTGCTCTTGCCACTTCTTCATATGAAGATATTCGATCGCAGACCACAATTTTGCCCTTAACCAAATTGGAATCAAGGCTGCCGGTCAGGCAACGGCTTGTGCTGCTGTTGGTGGTTACATACACCAATGGCAGAGGTCGCTGCAATGTTGCATCCTTTACCAGGCTGTAGGTGGAAGTGCCTTGGTATATCTCTTGGTTGCCCAAAACAACAGATGCAGGGAAATCTCTATCGATGCTGCTCGCACCCACCGTAGTAATCCAGGGAGCGACGTTATGAAGAGTAGACGGATAAGGTCCGTCGTTCCCTGCGGAGCCAGAAACAAAAACGCCCTTTTCAATGGCCCCAAATGTTGCAATAGCTCTGTTGTCTTTGTAAAATACCATATCTTCTGAGCCAATTGAAATAGAAATGATGTCGACGCCGTCAGCAATGGCTTGTTCCATGGCAGCAACCGTGTCTACGTCGAGGCAGTGGCTTTCACTGTGGTCTTGCCAACAGGCTTTGTAGATGGCCAGCCTAGCTTGAGGGGCCATCCCTCTGGCCGTTCCGTTGGCAAAACCGAAGAAACTCGTAGCAGGCACAGCAGCTCCGGCAACAGTGGATGCTGTGTGTGTACCGTGGCCTTTGCGGTCCCTAGGAGATTTGTAGTCCGTGGTTTCATTAATAGGACCTCTTTCCTGCTTGTAGCCTTTGTAGTAGTAGTGAGCTCCAATAATTTTTCTATTGCAATGGGAAGAATTGAAGTTCTGCCCGCTTTCGCATGTGCCTTTCCATCTAGCCGGAACAGGTCCAAGGCCTACATCATTGAAGCTTTTGCTTTCAGGCCATATTCCCGTGTCGATCATGCCGACAATGATATCTTCGCCATATGTAGAGTACTGCGACCACAATCCAGAGGAGGAGGAGAGACCAAGAAACTCTGGTGTGTGCGTGGTGGCAACTTTATTGAGGGAGGAGGGTATCACAGCCAAGCACCCGTCCATACCTTCCATGGCCTCGGCCTCTGCCTTGCTCAGCCGCGCAGCAAAGCCGTGCAAGAGTACATCATATGTATATAACATCTCATTTGCAGTCGGATCTGACTGGACGGCCTGGTCAAGCATTGAAGCATACCAGTGGTGGTGTGAAGTGAAGTGGTCGGGCTTCATGGACTTGAGGATATGAACAATGTAAGCCTTGCTTCCATCATCATTTTCAGCAGCGCCCAAAATAGCAGAGAGGGAAAGCAGAATGAGTACGAAGGTAGCAAAACAGGCCTCCGCCATTCTTAGCGAAGAAGAATATAAGATGATATTTTGTGTATGGACGAATGAAATCCGGACAGCGCTTTATAGGGACTGGCGGAACAGCTATGACTACTACTGCGATTAACCCATGTGAAAAAACATACATGGTTGGGATCATAATCCTCGACATGAGAGCGTGGGTCCCTGCATCCAGCTTTATTTAAAGAGAATGTGGACATTGTTCTTCCACGCGATTGACAAAAATAAACATGAATAAACGTGAATTTTGGCTATTAATCCTCGACATGAGAGCGTGGGTCCCTGCATCCAGCTTTATTTAAAGAGAATGTGGACATTGTTCTTCCACATGATTGACAAAAATAAACATGAATGAAACATGAGTCAATGAGTTTGACTCGAAACTACACAGTTGAATCCTGATAGCAATATCATAATTTGACACGCTGTGGAAAATTGCCTCCTACTTATCAATGTGAATTTTGGCTATTAAAAGTGGGAATAATCATTCACTACCTTTTATAGGGATGTGTGTAAAATTATTATTGTCTATTTAATTGTTGAAGACTAATATTTACATAGTATGAAGAATAAAAAATATTTTAATTGTTTACAATCTTTTGAATATTTTTAATTTTTATAATTTAAAAATAGATTTTTTTTTTTTGAAGAGGCATCTTAATCTATTAATTAAAGATAAATATTATACATATTCACAAAAAGAATTTTGTAATTTCAGATCTAGTTAGGTATTTCATTAGATTGAGACTAAAAACAACATTTTTTTTTCTTTATTCCCCTACATTCCAAATATATAGGGGAAAGAACCCACTAGTTGAGCATGTTCCAATAGTTGTTATAGCATTTGTTGATTTAATGCTCAATATTTTTGACAATATTGAACCAATAGTTGTGACTTTAAAGTTGTTACTATTGATGATAACTACCAATAATTGAATAATATGTATTCCTTAGATTTAAAAAGCAACAAATCATGTGATGCCACATCAGTGCACCAATAAACATGATTTAGTGCACAAGTATTGGTCTCACTTTTTTTGGACCCTTTTGGACACCTCGATAAAAAGCATGCTGATGTCGCATCATATTTGATGATGTGGCCCAAAAACCTTAGTTATAAGTAGGGGCGTTGCCAAGCAAGCTATTGTAAAAATTTGGGTTTTTTTTTAAATTTCCATGTAGGATTTTGAGAAGCGTGAAGTTAGGGTGCTCAACTACTAAATCCTCTCCCTTACTAAAGTTGAATATTGAATAAAATCTTAACATTAAATGTGAAGCAAGCTTTTTTTGTTTTTATATTGAATCGAAGTATAGAAGGAACCCAACTAAAGTTGGGCTTAACTAGCACACTAAGCGTTGATTGTTTAGGTAGCTTGTGTAGGTCCGTTCCCTTTTCCATCCACTTTTGTTTGCATAATAGTCATCGTTAATTACTTGAAATTCAAATTGTTCCTGCTTAAAAGTATAGTGGATGCCCGTAAGCATTTGATATTCATTAGACATGCTTCTTAGCCACAATAGAAAAATCCAACCACTTGAAATAGGGCTTCCATGGAGATTCTGACACATGTGTATTTATTCTATTGAAGGGTGCTTCATGGGCATCTATTTATGCAAATGGTTGTTGCAACAAGGACAATGAGAGCTTCAAAATAGGGTACAAACACCCATCAAACCATGATTAAGTGGGAATTATTGTTAGATATTATTGTTTGGAAATGCTCTGGTAAACATGTATGTGAAATATGGAAGCATAGATAAGGCACATAAACTGTTTGATAGGATTCCACAAATAAAAGTGGTCTTGTGGAATGTTATGATTGCAGGATATGCACAAAATGGGTTTGTTGAAAAGGATTTAGAAACTTCAATCAAACTTAATTGGTAGGTGTAAATCCAAATGCTACAATCTTTGCCAACATCCTACTTGCTTTAGAGCTTTAGAATGGGGTTTTCACATCCATCATAGTATAAAGGAAAGGGAAATTTTGTCAGATCTTGTAGCTACAACTACCTCGATAGATGTGTATGAAAAGAATTAAATCCAAAATTTTAAATGAAAAATAAAAATTTCTAACACAATTAAATCTGTATTCTATTTGCAAAGATGCTAAATTCATTTGACGTTATATTTGTAGCTTGCCACTCTTTTCCTTTTTTTAATGCTTAGAGTATTTAAATATAGATTGATACTTATTTTAGTTTTATATTATTTTTGGATAATGATTTGAATGCATTATTTTCATATATGATTTGATTATTTTGGTGTTTTTATTAATCTAAAATTTAGTTTATTAAAGTAATATGTCTTATTTTCTTATTTAAAATCATGTTGTTCTTAATTTGAATAGTTTATTCAACTGCAATAAAATTCTAAACTTGCAATTTTTCATTTTATTTTAAAATCTAAAGTTTCACATTTTAATTTTTGACAATCCTTAAATCTAACTATTGCTCATTTATGGAAGTGCCAAAATTTTAATTCATATATCTAGGATGTGTATTTAAAAATATCATCCATATGACATTTGCACAGTATGGAGAGTATCACTATAAAAAGATTTTTTTTGACAAAAGTATTCAAAAAAATTCTCCCAATTTGCATATACATCATTCAATCACATCATAAATCAATGAAAAATTAACTTTATACTAGCAATTTCCATCCATTATCAAGCTAACACTTCAAGGTACACTCTAACAAAAAATAACAATTCACTTACATTAGCAAGTTTAGCGCTCGATATAGTGATATTCATTTTCCTATTGATTTGAGGGCATATGGTTGGAATATGAAATCCTACAAGTCATCCAATTTTGTGAGTAAACTTTAGCATGTGTGTGGAAGAAGGAAGATCATGCAATGACATGCATTGTGTCACGAGTGATCCATAATTGATAAGCTCAAATTGTATGTGCATAATAACAAGAATATTGAGCATAAATCATGATAGCTAATACAACATCCACATGGTAGTTTTACATGATTGATAGATGTCAATAAAAAAGGACCAATAGTTAATTGTTGCATGTCATTGGATGATCCAATCAATTATATTTACTACTACTTTTTTTAGATTAGCAACAGATTTTGTCTTTGATGCATTAGACAAAGTTTAAAATTTTGAATTTGAAACAAATTACATTAATAAAAATAGGTTGGTTTTGGCCACTAAAATATCGTTATAAAATTTAATAAAAAGTTGTTTAGTGTAAATAGTCAAGATTTTGTTGGCCTTACAATAGGATTTAAATCTAAATATATAGTTAGGTATGAATAATTATGTATTTTATCTATAAATTTGTAATATTTTTCATTCAAATAATTAAAAATCATTGTTCTCATACCATCTTCTTTTGCTTTCTTCCTTATTGTAAGTGTGGTCTCCATTATGTGTCTCCTTGCAATATGACTAAGTATACCTTCACTTGGGACCTCACATTAAAGTTGTATCAAGTTTGGCTCTCATTCCCTAAGGTTTGGCTTGTGGAGAGGTGAAAGCAACACATGACATTGACAAAATTTTACAATCAAGCAATTTATATCCTACATAAAATTTGAGGATGGGTAGAGGGTCGTGAAGATTTCTTCAAATATGTTGGTCATTGTGTAGAAGGTGTGGTGTGAATTTTGTTATAGGAAGAATATTGAGGAAGGATATAGTGAAAAATAAAGGACTTATAATGAGGAAGGAACTAAGCACCTAGAATAAAAAAACTCATGAAAATTTGGTGTGATCTCTATGGAATGTTGGAGGAAATAGATAACACTAAAAAAAGAGATATGGCTGTAGACTAGAGTGATGATGAGGCATAATCTATGCACATGAACAAGGTTGATGAAGACCCAACTAAGAGTTGTAATGGATAATCCTCTACAATTTCCATAGTTAATGAACACCTTACATATACTTGTATCATATTCGACTATAAAATCATAAATCTTTGTTAGCATTATTATTAATATGATTATATTACATTGTGTATAGTGGTGAGTGTGTAGGTGTATACAATTAACTATTTGTAACTATTTAATTCAACCACTCACTTATTTTTCTTGTATAAATTCCCTTATGCATCAATGAAACTTACTTAATCCTTTGCATTTTCCAACATATGGTATCAAAGCTATTGATGTTTCTATCTCTATGAGAATGGTGTGAGAGGGTTCTTGATTTGGCAAGCCATGTGGAGGAAGAGATATCGAGAGTCATCTAAGATCATGAATATTCATGATGTTGTGAGTGACTTGTGCCTTGTTTGTTTTTATTGTTGTGTTGAAGTTTATATATTGTCAAGAGATTGATAGGTTTTGCAAATAATTCTTGTGATAAATTTGTAGGTTAAGTAACTCCATTTGAAGTGCCAATGTAGAAGATGTAAGAAGTGCAGAGTTTGTGGATTAAGTCCTAGAACATCAGTGTGGAAATTGTGTTGCAAAAAAATTACAAAGTCCTTGTTGAACACAGATGAGGAAGGATTTTTTTTTTAATTCTTAGTGAATCTCCACCACTGTCAAGCCTAAACTAGATTGTGCACAAACCATATATTGGTGAAGACCACACAATATATGATGCACATGCATAATCTCCAAGAATCCAACACATATGCCAAGCATGGAGTTTATTAGGTAACTGAAAATGTGCCATGAAATGATTGAAGAAGTTGCACAATATATTTGTTAGCTTGGTAGTAGAGTAGAAATATGTGAGGATTTGTGATATGTTTGGGAGCCATTTCATGTGATTTGTGAGGAGATATATATTCAACATCTTTATAGAAGATTATCATTTAATGTGGAAGTGTTGGTATGATCACATCTATTATTATTATAAGATTTGATTGAACATATTTTTTTCTAGTTCATTTGTTATTTTTGGAGGTATAAGGTTGGTTAGTTTTTGGATACATCATTGGTTGAAATTGGAATAGTCTTTCATTGGTTGAAATCAACATTATCTTTGTCTAAATTTTTTGTTAGTGTCATGCATATGACTAGGTATAGTTATAAAATATTTTTCAATGACCTTCAAGCATTGTAAATATTCACATGGTCATTTGAAGTGATACTTGAGGGATAATTTATCATTTGCAACATATGAGATCATAGTTTTAGTTGCATCTATTTGAATTATTGGTTTATGGTTACATTATTCATTTTTTCAATGTTGATTAATGTCATAGTATGAAGATTGTGAGTGATTAGTGATGTTTGGTTTAGAGATTCACATTGATAAGTCAATTATCGACCATGGCAACACATATTGTTTATCTTGATTCAGATTTTGGAGATTGTCTACCTATTCTAGAGGTAAAGATATTGATAGAGATAATTGTGTGTCTCTAGTGGAAGCTTTGAAGTATGATTTTATCGATGGAGTGATTGATCAAGAGTCTACTATATCTATTACCCCTCAAACAAAGGTTGAAATACGTCCTTTAGTACTATTTTTTGTGGACTAGTACTTTAAGCCTTCACTTATATTGGAGGCTAGTGGCATTGGAGGATGGAGGAATTTCCATCATCTCAAGTGAGCTTCTCACTTTGAGATGATGCTTTGTATGAGAAGCATTTTTGGATTTAATTTTTTTCTTTTTCTTGTTGTTGCTAACAAATTTGAAGAATACATATATTGTGAAGTTTGATTTTTGGAGATAGGTAAGGGGTTTGGTGAAGAGCTCAGTATGGATTGCTACCTAGAGAGTTCACAAGACTATGACCAAGGATAATACCTTTACAAGGGAAAAGAAGACAACTTCGAGGATGGTTGTCCAATAATTATGATCTGGACCAAGGATTATACCTTTACGAGGGTTGAGGAGACAATTTGGAGGGTGGTTGTCCAATAATTATGGTCTATGATTCAAGAGTTCATGGGAGGACGAACTCAAGAATTCATCTCAGAGATACACCTTTATGAGGGTTATGAGGAAACTTGGAGGAGTTCCACTTGATTTAGAATTTGTTTCTTCAAAGAAATATTTTCATAAAGATTATATATAGTTTTAATCAACAATTTTTGTCATGTAAACCTTAAGAGTAGAATTTTCAGGGATATAGTTGAAGGAACAATATAATAGGGGTGAATGTTAGCAATATTATTTATTGGTGGAGCCCAAGATCACCAACTACAATGAAAAACTTCACAAAAAGTGAGAGAAACACGAGGCCATTTCACCAAATAAGGTGTGAAAAGTACTGAGATAATAAAAATACATATGATACAAGCTTTTAAAGTCATGAAATAGGTGACAGGTGGGAAAACTACCCACATGGGAAAAACCACTTAGAAGATTAAATGCAAAATTAAACTAAATGCAATAGCCTAAGTAAAATTAAGCTGATAAATGCAATTTACTCTAACAACCCCCTTAAGTGAAACTTAGGGAGAATGAAGATGCAAAATGCAGTATGGGTTCTAGCTACACAACCATTTTAGGTACCCATTTACAATGCATAAAAATCATTCACAAGCGGAGAAAAGGAGAAAAACCATGTGGGAAAAAACCCCTCTCCAAAAGAGAGAAAAGAAGACACAAAAAATGATGCATGGATGGATGAATCAATCACACTCCCCAAGGACTACATACATCATATATACACAATCAATGTCCCCCCCATAAGAGGGAAAGTGAGAGATTATGTAGCCCCCTAGAATGTGTAATCACCTACAAAAATGGTAAGTGTTTTAAGAAAAAACATAATCCAATGTCGAAAAACAACTTGTCTCCCTTTTGGAAGAAA
>VDFB02016148.1:0-15588 GCA_007258455.2 Sequoia sempervirens
GAACATTAGGCTTGTCATCCAAAACTAGAGAATTACCAGCAAATATATCCTGTCAAAATACCAAAAATCCTAAAAATTACACCAAAAAAGTCAGTCTCTTCACGGAAAGGAAAATTATACAACACTATTGAATCCCAAAGTAGCACTTATACACTATTTTAGCACTTCTGCACTATCTTTTAGCGCATACATAGTTGAAATATCACTTCTACAGTCTGTTTTAGCACTTCTGACAAATTCTATAGTGCATCTATCGACTATAACCAAAATTACCAGTGTTAGAATTTACCAGTCTTTTAGCGCGTCTAAAGTTTGTTTTAGCGCTTCTACCTTGTTTCACAGGGCTCTTACCATAACCTTTAGCACTTCTGCAGTCTTTTTTAGCACTTTTTCCCTCTGTATTAGTGCTTCCATAGAACAAAAAAACAAAGAGCTTCCAGACACATCTGTCAGATTTGTTGGCATCAGAAACTCGGGTTTTTATTAGACAAAAACATTTTTACAGTCCAGACAACATCTAAAACTTGAAACAAAATAGGTTCTTACAAGTCAAAATTCTTTTCAACTTAAACCCAGATCTTGCAAACTACAAGGTGTCCAATTATCAAAACAGAAATCTTGATTATTGAGTTAAGTTTCCTCATCAGGATTTTGACATCCTACCATCACGAAACGAAACACAATAATCAGATTTTTAACTTAGTCTCATCAATAGAATATATCATTCTATTTGACTTTGTTAAAATCCAATTGACACTAATCCAAACACAAAAGATCAAATTTTAGTGAGAACAACAAATAATTGTATGCCAATCTTGACAAGGTTACAAAGACAAAAAATTAGAGAAAAGGAAATTGAAACACCAAACGTCATGGCTGAAGAAAACCCTTTTCGCAAATTCCAACAAAATGATTTAAATGAAATAACCCAAGAAGATGTCAACATAGCACAACATGATCCAAATTTCCACAAATTCATGGAAAATGTTTTAGAACAAGATATGGAAAAATATCTTCTAATGCTAGCTGAGCTAGGTGCGAAACTTCCAAAATATTTTGACGTCAATCAACTGAAGGAAACACCTAAAGTAGCTAAAACTGAATCACACAACACAAAACATAGATCAAGTGGTTTCCTTAACATGTAAAATGAAAAACTTGCAACAACAACTTGAAGATATGAAAAAGGGAACCACAAAGAGGTACTCATTACAGGACATTTGTCCTTACCCTTTTCATCTAAGTGTAGACATGATACCATTTCCAGGACATTGTGAATTCCCCAAATATGACAAGTACAATGACAAAACAGATTCAATTGACCATGTAAGGGAATTCAGAACAATGAGTTTAGAGTTTTCATAGGAGGACACTTACCTAATGAGGTTGTTTCCTAGAAGTTTAGGAGCACACTGTATGGAATGGTTCTCCAAATTACAACTGAGGATTTGATCCTTTGAAGAACTAGTCAATAGATTTATCACACAGTTCTCCTTCAACATTCAACATGATGTAACCATAAAAGATCTATACAACATGAAACAAAAGGAGGGAGAGACATTCCTATCATTCTTACAACATTGGCAAAAGTTGTTTGCTAGATATCCTCAATCTATACCTGAAGAGGAAAAGATTGAATTATTTATCGACAACATAAATGATGACATGAGTTACAGACTGGAACTGCAATGTCCCTCAACATTTGAAAAGGTGATTGAGAATGGGCTTAAAATTGAAGAAGCCTTAGTCAAAAGAGGAGTGATTAAACATTACAATGATACATCAAACAACACAAATTCCTCAAATCACTATGGAAACAATGACAAGCCTGAATTTTGGCAAAAAAATAGAAATACTGGAAACAATGATGTTACAACTGACATGCAAAATACAAAACCAATATTCAATTTCATGGCAACAACTATGAAAACAAGTCAAAATGACAACCAGAACAACAATCAAGGTACCACTCAAAACAATAACCCAAATAATAAAGAATCTCGACCACCATCATATCAAAGAAAATCCAATCGATGAAAATTTACACCATTAGGACAAACTTTGGAATAAAAAATGAGAGAGCTTATTGCAAATAGACTTATTACTCTACCAGAAGCAAGAAATTGGGAGCCGAAAGTGAAACCATCTTGGTGGAACGATGCTGACTCTTGCAACTTTCATAAAAATAAAGGACATAAAACAAATAACTGTATGCAATTAAAACATCTGATACAAGACTTGATTGAAGCAAAGAAGGTGTTTGTCGAAGGACATCAAACAAACAACAATCACAGTGCATTTACAAATCCTTTACCCAACTACGAAAAAGGAGAATCTTCTTCAAATAGTAAAGGAAAAAGTGTAAACTATATCTACGACACCACCATTCTTTGCATTTCTAAGGTTGAGAAAAATAATGTCATTGATAATCAAACAGATAACATAAGCATCAATGACATTGAATACCTGAACGTGATACCAAACATAAACACATCTAAAAACCAAATCAATGTCATAAAAATGAGGGAAACACAAGACAATCAACCAGTCAATGTAACGATAAGGGGGCAGTCCAAAGTGATACTGAAAGGAGTTTCATCTAAAAACACTACTCCCCTTTCAAATCAATACAACATTGTGGATCAACTACAAAAGATACCTACAAAGATATCCATACTGGAACTTCTTAAAATATCACCATCACATAAGGAGGTTTTAGAACAGGCTCTAATGGTCACTACGGTACCCAATAATTTGGGTGTCTTTCAATTTCAAGCTATGGTGGGACACCTAACCACACCTCATTGTCTGTCATTCTCCAAACAAGATGATGTGTCACTAAATCACCCACACAATGCGGCCTTGCATATAGAGGTTCTAATCCATAAACATCGTGTCAAGCATGTCATAATAGATGGCGGAGCTAGATTAAATATTTGTACTTTAAAACTAATTTGTGCACTAGGCTATTTCGACAATGCCATTGATGCCAGAAGAAAGATAACAATAAAAGCATATGATGAAGAGGAAAGGTCTTCCAAGGGGCTGATTGTACTACCAATTCAAGTGGGACTGATTGTCAAAAATATTGTTTGTCAAGTGTTAGACGAAGAGATAACATATAACATACTCTTGGGACATCCATGGATCCATGAGATGCAAGCAGTACCTTTGACATATCATCAATGTTTGAAATTTCCTGTCAATGGACAAGAGGTCACAATTTCAGTTGACAACAATAATCCCCAGACTTGTAACATGCTTAAGGAAAATCAAGACACTCTGGTACCCCACAATAGAGAAGCTAGCACATCTACTTCATCCTGTGGTGAAAAGAAACTCAATTTTATATCCAAATGGGTCGAGAAAAAGGACCAGGAAAAGGAAACAACTATTGCTAACTCAAATTTATCGAACAACAAAGGTCCCCTAAATACTCTATCACAACAATTTACATACAAGATCCAGTTAAAGGACAAAGGCTTGGGAGAATATTCCATTGAGCAATCTTTGTGTCTTTCACAATTGCTGTCATCTCCAAAATCATACGGACAACCCACAACAAACAGACGATGATCATCACAACCCATCATGGTTCTGGATGAAAGGGTTGTAAAAGAAAGTACTCTAGAAGATGAATGACAATGCCATTCTAAATTGGCTCTACAAGGATGAAGAAGCCTCAACATCAACAAATATCAGCATAAGGATAGATCAATATGGAAAAGGAAAGGCTATCTTAGAGAAAATGGGCTATGAAGGGCAAGGACCAAGTGGAAAGAGAAAAGATGGCATTATAGAACCTATTCAACCTATAACATTTCAGCCTAAAGACAAAACAGGATTAGGCTATACAGGGGAATCAAAAGAAGACGTAACTCAGAAAGTGGTAGAAAGGATTCTTCAAATGAGGGATGGTTCTGAAATAGATTCCAATGAGTATGAATGGGATCATTTATCTGCAACATCATACACTGACAAAAAAATTGATGTCATCCAAGCATATACACCCACATGAGAGGAGGGACAAAGTTCAGGAACTAGACCACTTGTATTGGGATCAACAAATATCGATGACTCAAGTGAGGATGAATAAACATTGAGTGAGATAGACGACTCAAAGGTGAGTAATATCATAGACCTCGACATTCCCACTAACAACTTTGACCACATGGCTATTAGAACACTTACAATCATTGACCTTACTCAACCTAATGACTTATTACCCTTGATACATCCCGAACTTATTGACTGGGAACCAACCGAACCTATTAATATACCAGTCTTTTCAAATAATGAGGCCATCGTAAATTTTCTTTGCAGTGACGAACCTAATACAAGTTCTACCCATAACACTCATAATGAAACTTCAAATCAGAATGGTGCCAAATCTTCCAGTTGCAAAAATGACAATAGGAAAAAAGGATCTAATGGTGAAAACCTTTCTGAGGCAGCATTAGATTTTGAAAAAGAAAAAATAAAGAACGTATCTAATAGTGAAAACCTTTCTGAGGCACTGAAAGATGAGAGATTTGACACCCTTCCAGATCATTACCATGAAAGATCATTAGTACTAGTGGAGCCTATGTAGTCCATAAATCTTGGAACAACATAAAAGACAAAGATTCTACATCTAGCAGCGTCTATGACAGAACAGGAGAAGCCCGAATTCACCAAATTCTTTGAAGAGTGACATATCAATTTTGCTTGGCCTTATTCTGATATGCTAGGATTAGATCTAGATCTCCTGATGCATCATCTATCTCTACCATCTGGAATAAACCAGTAAAGCAAAAATTGAGAAAAATGCAACCCCACATCACCCTGATGGTAAAAGCTGAGATGAAGAAGTTGTTGGATGCAGGATTTATTAAGTCTATCAATTATGCAAAGTGGATTTCAAATATTGTGCCTGTATCTAAGCTGGATAATAGCATCAGAATATGCATAGATTTCAGAGATCTAAATAAGGCGTGCCCAAAGGATGATTTTCCTTTACCAAGTATTGACATCATTGTCGATTTAATAGTGGGACATGCCATGTTGTCATTAATGGATGGCTTCTTAGGGTACAACCAAATCAAGATAGCACCTAAAGATCAGGAAAAGACAACATTCACTTGTCCTTGGGGTACATTCTATTGGAATGTCATGCCTTTTGGGTTGAAAAATGCATGTGCAACATATCAATGGGCCATGACCACTATTTTTCATGACATGATGCATACTTTCATGGAAGATTATGTGGATGACATCTAAGAAAAATCATACACCAAAGAAGGACATCTGGAGATCCTCGAAAAAATCTTTGCTAGACTAGAAAAGTTCAATGTCAGATTTAACCCTAAGAAATGTGTGTTTGGGGTAACATCAACAAAGCTCCTTGGAAACATAGTTTCTGAAAAAGGTATCGAAGTGGATTTGGCTAAGTTCAAAGAAATAATGGAAATTTCACCGCCTAAAAATATTAGTCAATTACGATCTCTACAAGGTAGGGTACAATCCATCAGGAGATTTATCTCCCAATTGGTGGAAAAAATCCATCCATTCAATCATCTACTTCATAAGAATGTCTCATTCAAGTGGGATCATGACTGCAAAACAAATTTTAACCAGATAAAGCAATATTTGATGTCGCCTCCCATACTCATGCCTCCTACAGCATAGAGACCATTGTTACTATATATCGCAACAACTGACATTTCCTTAGGAGCTCTATTAGCACAAGAAGATTATGAGGGAAAAGAACAATTTATTTACTATATGAGCAGGACTCTCAACGGTTATGAAATAAATTACACGTTCATAGAAAAATCTTCCTTGGCAGTGGTATTTGCAACCCAGCAGTTGTGACACTACATGTTGACTCATGCAGTCAGAATCATCACAAAAATAGATCCATTAAAATATCTACTCAGTAAAGCTTCTCTAAAAGGGAGACTAGCAAAATGGGCTATGATCTTAAGTGAGTTCAACATCCAGTATGTAGACCAAAGGGCCATCAAAGGACAGGTGATAGCTGATCAATTAGTTGAAGCTCTGTTACAAGATAATCATCCAATGAACATTGAATTTCCTAATGCGGACATTTTGAATAATACCACACAACAATGGAGGCTTTATTTTGATGGACCATACACACAAAGGGGGTCTAGGGCAAGAATTATTTTGATTACACCTCAAGGACACACCATTCCAAGATCCTATAGACTAATGTTTCCATGTACCAATAATGTAGTTGAGTATGAGGCATTGATTATCGGCATCAAAGTGGCTATTGAATGGAACATCACAGAAATACAAGTGTATGGGGACTCATAGCTTGTCATTTATCAGGTAAATGACGAGTATCAAACAAAGGATGAAAAACTCATGCCATATAAGCAAATGATAGATGATCTTAAAAAGTACTTTATGGAGATCAAGTTCGAACAAATACCAAGGGAAGAGAACAAAGCTGCGGATGCTATGGCAACAATTGCTTCTCTCTTGAAATTACCAAAAAAGCAAGGTCGTTATGAGTTTATGGTAGAACAAGTATCTAACCTGGCCTACAAAAATCCTAAATCACAAACCATATGCCAAATAAACAATGTTCAAACCTCACTCTATGAAGAGATCTATGCTTACCTCAAGGATAACATCCTTCCTCCTGATCTTTCTAGAAACCAAAAATGTAACTTTATCCTCCAATCCACACAACATACATTGATTGCTGACATACTTTACCGTCGAGGTCTAGATGGTACTCTTCTTCAGTGTCTAGAACATCATGAATCTGAAACAACCTTACATGAGGTTCATGAAGGTATTTGTGGAACTCACTCAAGTGGGCTAACCCTAGAAAAGAAACTCCTCTATTTGGGCTATTACTGGACGAATATGGAGGAGTCTTATCAATTTGTTAAAAAGTGTTAGAAATGCTAAATTCATGGTAACTTAATCCATGCGCCAGCACAAGAATTGCAACAATTTACATCAACATGGCCCTTTTGTTAGTGGGGACTGGACCTGGTAGGAAAGATAAATTTGTCTTCATCCAATGGACACAAGTTCATAATCACAACAACAGAGTACTTTACAAAATGGATAGAAGTGGTTCCTTTAACAACAATCACTGGAAAGAAAATCTCTTCTTTCATACTGAACTACCACATCTATTGATATGGTGTACCTCAGTCCATTGTAATAGAAAATGGTAGGCATTTTAAGAACCAAGATGTCCAAGAGTTATGTGAAATATTTCATAGCCAACATTGTTTCTCAAAACCATACTATCTTCAGGGAAATGGCCAAGCAGAGGGCTCAAACAAGACAATTATGAAAATACTAAAGAAAACGGTTAATGATGTTGGACGTGATTAGTATGTTCAACTAAATCCTGCATTATGGGCCTACAGAACTAGCATCAGAACACCCACAAGAGCTACACCATATGCCTTAGTATATGGATCAGAGGCCATCCTACCTATTGAGGTGGAAATACCATCACTCCATGTCTCACTTAAGGGTATCATTACAAATGAGGATTATAGAGTCTCTAGACTACAGGAACTAGAATTGTTGGATGAACACCATCAACAAGTTGTTAATCATTTGAAGGCATACCAACAGAGAATGTCTAGAAGCTACAATCACAGGGTAAAACCTAGAGTCTTTCAGGTTGGAGACTTGGTTCTAAAGGAAAACCCTAGAAATTAGCAGGACAAAGAAAAGAAAGGGAAGTTTGAACCTAACTAGCTAGGTCCCTTTGTCATCATATCAGTTTATGGATCATGAGCATATCAATTTTATACACCTGAAGGGGATCTGTTCAATGAACCTATCAGTAGTATCCATCTCAAAAATTTCTACACCTAAGTCACCTAGTGCACGGATTAGTTTTTGAAAATGGTTACCTTGATGAAAACTTGGCAAACAGGTGTCTTGGTAACGAAAAATACAAAAACTAAAAATCGGAAAAGAGAAAATAATACAAACAAAAAAAAGACAAAAAAAATTGCAATAAAAACAAGTAGTGAAAACCTGGAAACAGCTGTTATTTGTGATTTAAACCAACTTTTCTATCTATTGGATGCATGTCATGGTCGTTAATTCCACCATAATTTTACATCCATTATCATATCATTGCGAGTGGTCATGTCTCACCCTAGCTTGGGGGAAAAATCAGGACCTCACTAAAGGCAATAAACATCAAGCTTAACCAAATAGACGAACAGTAGGAAGACAAAAGCAACAAAAAAAATGATTGAAACACAACCCAGCATGAAAAATTAATTACCATTGGAAACACATCAAACATCCATAATCACAACAAAAAATCAATTCAATATCAAAAAGTCAAAAAAATTGAAGCCCATGTTAGTCAAACTATGTGGTCTCTCGATGTATAACGAGGGCAAGGCTAATCTTTGATCAGCCCCCCCAAGGCTCCTAGATAGGTCTTTAGGTTAGGTTTTTGGTCAAAACTGTCGAAAATCACAAAAAACATCAAAAAAATTAGGATGGATGATCTAATTTGAATAATGGTTGAAATAATTTAAGTAAAGGTTGGATATGTTGTACTTTGATTATTATTATCATTTCTTTGGAGCAAATCAATGATGTATTGAACTAGAGAAGCTAGGAAGGAGAATGGTATTTTTCTTTATCTGTTGTCTGTGAATTAATCATAATTACTGTGTGAATTGTCGTGGGAAGTGTTGTACAAAGTATCATGGATGACATTCCAATTCACATATAAAAGTGACTGATTCTTGTCTGTTTACACAAGAAATTCTCAGGTAATCTTGGTTTAATTATACCTAGATGATTGTGTTCACTAGAAATATCAAAAATCATGGAAGTAGTACTTAGGTCATCATGGTCTATATTATACCATTGATGCTTGTACTGAATTTCAACATTTTAAAGCTCTATGATGATACAAAATAGAATAAATGGACTGTTAAGATGCCAATGTTTGCATATAGATTTTCATGGTAAAATAGATTGCATTCATGATAGTTTTACATCTGTAGAGTGTTTGTTATAAAAGTTGGTAACCAATTCCAAAATGATGATATCTTATTCTCATAATGGATTGAGTATACTTGACATTACCAAAAAACATCATAATTATCATGTAGTTGCATCATCATTTTCATTGCATACATATAGAAAGCATTTATTCTATCATTTCATCATTCATACATGTAAATCAAATAATTTACATTGATCATATCATATCTTTCATATCACATATCATAGTCCATTCAACATATCATACTATCATACATCCACTTATTACATCATATAGTTACATTTATCCTAGGAATAAAAGTACACATATCCCATCTACATCGTACATCATATATCATTTAAAACATCATATATCATTTAAAACATGATATCCATATATCATTGCATATAGGAAAATTATCAATGTAATTTAGAATTACACATCATCATACATCCATTTTCATCCATGTAAATACTACTTACATCATGCATTCAATACATCATGCCTCATCCATACATACATCATACATCCATACATAAAAATTATACACATCATAGATAAAACATCATATATCATAGTATATCATCATGATTATAAACTGCATCCATAACATCATAATATAAAGATTATCACATGGCATATAGAACATAGAAAATAAATGCATCCAACATAGAATCATATAAAACACATGATAGATCGATAAAATCCATTGCATATCATATAGATCTCAAAATCATAAATGCCAAGCATACAGTGATGTCTGAAATGAAGAGATATATATCATCAAAACATAGCTATAATCAGAATGTACATCATCATCTCAAAATACAGCAGGGGAATCACATCATGAAAATTAAGTGCTATTGGCTCCAGATAGTGCAAGCATCTAAGGACTAGTCCCTCCACCACCACTGGATGTACCAGGATCTCTCGGGTCTCTAGGAAGAGGCTAAGTCACACTCGCATTGATAGTCCGAGAACGAGTCCTCCCAAATCGGGACTGCCTGTAGCTCACTCTCTGCTTTGAAGGGATGACATCATATAATTTACCTTTACAATACTCTACCTCCCCACCAATATGGACAACCTCTCGCATATAATCTACTATAGTGGTACCATCTGCCAATCTATGTAATCTCTCAACTGCATCCTGAGCCCCCTCTGTAGTAAATCTAATGACATCCCTCTCAGCTATCAAGGATAAAATCTATACCTGAGACACATCCAATTGAGCCTGTACTGATGCTAGAGCCTATGCATGGGCCTGAGCCTAATCCTACATCTATGTTTGAGTCTGTACCAACAAACCCTAAGCCCGAGTCAACTACCCCTGTAATGTCTGAACCTGTACCTGTAGACTCGCTATCTGGGTTTGTTGTTGCTGCACACGCTACTCTGAAGGGTTTACAACTACTTGCCTCTTGTGAGGCATCATGTAATCCTCTAAATCAGGACATGACCCACCAGCACCTGATACACCTGCACCTGATCCACCTGGACTATCTCCATTACTATCACCATCACTTCCCTCCTCATCCCCACTACCCTCATCACTACTTCTCTCAACCTCCTCCACCACCTCATCCTCACCACCAATCTCCTCTCTTATCCATCAGTGATGGTGTGCAAAAAAAATCTCCTCCCCAACAGCTAATGGTGTTGGCTCATCAGGAATGGTGATGCATGGAAATGGATGTAATACCAGATACTCTGCATAATCTGCTATGACTGGTGGCTCCACAATATCTAGTCAGATCTCCCACACAAATGACTGTAAAGCCTGGAACTCTTGCATTGCCACATAATATGACAACCAAGGCCCCCAATCTATAGAATCCAACTATCACCAAGCATAGTGGGCAACACCCTAAGGAATTCCTTGAACAATACCATACTGATGAAGCACACGTCTCAGCATAAATCTCTCCAAAATCCACCATGTATGCCCAATCAAAATAAAAGACCAACAAAAGAATGGAAACTACACATCATCATTGTCCCAGTGCTCACAATCCAAATAGGGACACCAAGTAACAGTCTCCATATCATCCAGTACTCTGCAACAATGATCTAACTTACGCAATCTAGGCTGAGTAAGTCGAACTACATATGTGTGCACATAAGGCCACCTGGCTGGATGCTGCCTCACCATCACTGGCTGCATGAAAACAATATTCTCTCATGCCCACACCTTAAGTAAAGTGATTGGACGATAACCTTCGACCTCCAAGGTACACCAATGAATGCAAATCATGATAAAGGTGGGAAAGCATGCACATGCCCCAAGCATATCTCATCCTGTGAATGATTATGCTCCCAAGCACATGACCCCAACCAACAAAGAATCCCTTTGACTTGCGATTAGGACAAAGGAATCCTCCAATGAATCCAGTGAGAACTATTAGCAAAGTGGCATAAGCATCAACCATCTCATGCCACGAAATCCATAATCCAACAATCTTGGCATCCTAAAAAACCCTTCGAAGAGCATCAGTACCACCCTGCTTTGATGAATAATGAACAACAATATCCTCGACAATTGGTATCTGGAGAATCCTCCAGACATCCTTTGGGGTGACTAATCTCGCTAGTAGCTAGGTGGAAGGTGTTATGCTTGTTGTGCCACTTCTCCGCTAAAGCTGTCAGGAGACCCCGATTTATCCTAATCTGGGGCATGTCTAGTAAGGAAGACAATCCACAACGTGTAATGATAGTTTTCTCAGGCTAGGCTAGCTGATGTATCAAATCAAACATCTGAGGAAATCACTCTCTAATCTGGGGGTTCGTCAAAGCCTCCTATCATCATGAAATGATCAAAGTCAAAACTTTTTGTCAAATTAACAAACATCAAATATCCTATCAAACCTAATCAACTCTTGGTGAGACTTTTGATTAAATCTCATGAGCGAACATCATTAAACCTCACCTATCATGAGGTGAATCATCAAACATAATTGAACCTTGCCTATCATGAGGTCAATGCATCAAATCAACCTAGCCTATGATGAGGTTTATCAATCAGACTTTAATTATTCCTCACCTATCATGAGGATAATTATTATCAATCAAACTTTAGACCTCGTCTATCATGAGGTTGAACATCATCTACTTGATCAGGACCATCAAACATATCAAACCAATGGCTTACATGATAAAAAATTGACAAAATCAAGGACAAATTTGAATTATTATATCAATTTGATTTGGAAGTGCTAAACAAAGTTCCTATGCCCAAAATATCATAAGCCATTTAAACACTTTAAAGTGCTAAACAAAGCGCTTTAAAGCGCTAATTCATCAAAAGTGCCATTTCATCAAAGGTTTATAACGATGGTCAAAGTGCTACTTCATCAAAGCTATTATATCGTGGCAAAGCACTAAACTATAGGGCAAATGCGCTAATCTAGTAAAAGCGCTAAAACAATAAGTCAAAGCACTAAACTTTCTATCCTAGGCGCTACGACATTGAAAGCGCTAAAAAATCCTACCCAAGTGCTAAAAAAATTGACCTAAGCGCTAAAACAAAGAGCCAAAGCGCTACATTAGCATGCAGAAGCGCTAAAAGGAACAAAAATTTAAAAACCTTAAAAATGCACAAAATATGAGAAATGCACGTACAATGAGGGGGTTAACGGGTACATATCAGAGGTCCATAGACGGCTGGGTGGTGGTGACATCGCTCACGCTAGAATCAGTGAGTGTGGTAAGGAATTGACATCTTTCTCCAAATTACACAAATAACTCTCTCTCACAAATTTTCAAAACTCAAATGCACAAATGAGTTTGAAAATGACCTTTTTGACCTTTTATAGGTTATTAGAAGTGGGATTTTGGTGGGATTAATTAATTTTTTTAAGGGGAGATTAATCAAATTCATCCAGGGGAAAATGTTCTACATTTTAATTGGGAGATAAATTATTTCACCATCGAATCTTCATAAAATCATCATCAAATCATCATAAAATCATCGAGAAATCATAAAAAATCAAAAAAATTCAAAAAATCAAAAAATCATTAATTTATCTCGAGGGGGCATATATTCATCACATCACGAGAAATCAACATTTGGGGCCATTCTAAATTTTTTTGTCAATACTAATGCTTGACAACAAAATTTTCTTTGAAGCAATGTGTAAACACATCACTTCAAAAGGGGTGAAATATATACACCTGCACCTAAATGATGCGGATAATCTAATTAATTAAATCACGATTTATTTGAGTTAATTGCCTTAATTTTCTCTACTATTAAATAAATAGAAATGTTTATTTATAGTTCATTCCCTATTCTTTAATTTTAATTAAATATACAACCGATAGTTTGTGTTATTTAATTATCACATCAATCAATCTTAATTAATTAAACAAGGTTAAATACTTTGTTGTTTAATTATCATATCCCTTCTATATTTATTTTATAAAGAAATTCTATAGTTTGTTTATTAAATTATTTATTTTCTTTTGCTAAATTGAATAAAACAAATATTTAAATAAAAGGCACAAAGGCAATTTCCTCTATTCACTCACCAATAAAATTAGACATTATATGTCTAATTAATTTAACTAGTATTCATGGGAAAGTTGGGGAGACAAACTTGAAGGTAATCGTCTTCAATCTCTTTCCTGTTATTCTTCCTATCATCTAGCTTGATGTTTTCATGGGGAGAAACCATTCCCATAATCAACTCAAGGTTCTTCATCTCTTACCATTGAATCCTCCAGATCAAATCAAAGCCTTTGTTGTGCTTCCCCTTCACAAAATTGTTTTCATAAATCTATAAATATAGCCTCATTCTATAGGAAATGGATCCTGAATCTGAACTTTATGCAAACTTACTCTGCGGGAATGGGAATTCAAGTATTTAGCAATTAGCATTTAGTAATAAAATCCTTAGCATTAGTATTAGAGATCATAATCGCCTTGAAGCATCACTTAGATTATTGTGGCTTCCTTTTATCATATCCATGTCAATTTAGATTACAGTAGCTGCATCAATATCATTTAGAAATAATTATAAATCATTAGATTATTGCATTTAGCAACATCTCATTATCTAGATTGGCATTTTAACAGTCACAATGCTTACAAAATTTGAGAGCCATGTGACTTAATAAATCTTTAGAGATAGAGAATAATATGATGCTTTTAGTAGATTCTTGCTTTAAATTAGTTTAATTACTTTTAGATCTTTGATATAATGTCTTATTAAGAAGTGTTTTAGGTTATTTTACTTATTGCTTTATTCCACACACTTACAATAGGTGTTAGAGCATTGTAATCAAAGAGGAAAACTCGGCCCTCCATAATGTCCTCCCAATTAAAAAATATGTATTTAACTAATAGACATGAGAGCTTGTAACAAGTGCTAAGTGGACCATGAAATGAAATGACCACCTAAAATCCATATAAGATTTGATACATGAATGCCTCCACAGAGAAGAGAGAATGTAGGCACAAATAATCTTGTAACAAGTGTTGAAGTAGGCCCCTTGCATGAAACAATGGATCTTCCTTTCTAAAGAAGAAACCTTATGTTGCAAATTCCCACTCCAAAGGTGAATTGAAGACAGGTAACATGAATTCCTTTGGAAATTGCTTATATTTCTCCAACCCAATGCTTAGCAGTGTCAATATTTGATTAGGAGCCCTAGGTAGAATTGTAGAATGTGGCATCTCAAAAGAATGTATAGTTAGAGATTATAGCATGTGGCAAAAGATGATTATACAATATTTGGAGAATTACAATTAAAGATAAAAATGAGCTCCTCATTAATGTCTCTAGATCCAAAAAGTTGGATTTAACAAACATGTGAGATCTCGTACAAGTGCTAAGTGCACCATTCATGCTTATGAGAGATGGATTCTTGTGAACCACTACTCATGAAATTTGTGTAAATATTTTTTAACACAAAATCTATGTAGTTGAATGTTTATAAAACATCTCATATGAGAAATATGCCAAGTGTCCAATGCAATGTATCTAACAAACATGCATTATCTTATTGAAGAGAATTGTTGGAGGTCTTTAAAGAGATCTTTGAACAATGCAAAAGCAACAAGAGATGGAATATCTCTTTAACTTGAAAATTTAGATGACTATAATTCCAATGATTTGTTCACATTGGTGATGTGACTATGAATGGTTGTATATAGGGCACTGAAAGGAAGAAGAGGATTAGTAGTTGTCTAAGTACCATCCACATGTGCAACATTCTCCAAGAAAACATCACTTTTAGATGGAGATTCAAGATTTTGATATAGCTTCCTAATTATGGTCTAGTAATGAAAGGGGTCTCTATGCGTTCTATCTGATATATAATTACCTTGAAAACAACGAGATCAATGAGTCCATAGACTTAATCATTTTTAATGATGATTTTTTTGGTTCATAATCACTTTGCTTAGGAATAGTGCAAGGAGAAGGTAAAATAGATCATGCTTGAGGCAATGATTCTTGATCCCGTCTCTCCATAGTAAATAGTTATGTTGATCCAATGTGATGAAAAAGAGCAAACACAAATGCCAAAAAACATGATGAAACCCCCTAAACTAGAACTTTATATTAGTTCATTGATTACAATAACCT
>VDFB02016149.1:0-19663 GCA_007258455.2 Sequoia sempervirens
CATGAAACTTCTGGTTGTCTGCAGGGTGAGAAATCCACACGGTAGCTATGGGGAAAAGTCATGCCTCAGAATAGGCTTCCCACTCAACCATACCAAAGTTATATCTCTTGATAACTTTAATAAGGTGCCATAATGAAAATGATTTTTGAGCTCTATGAGGTAAGCAAAACTTCATATGTTTGACACTCATAGATAAACAGGATGACAGGCATGCAAGTTGTGTTATGCAAGGTGGCCATATAACGATTGTTGTAAATGGAAAAATAGTGCAAGGAATGTTCAAATGGATTTTGCTTAGTTCGTGCAAGGTCTCATCTTAGGGGACATTGTGCTTAACGTCTCCAAGAGAGGATGTGTCAAAGAAGTATCACACTCTTGGAGGGAATCAAGCCCAATGATACCACCAAGAAGAGGATGCATTGTGGGAAGAAATAAATCACACAATGAAATGTGAGTGTTGATGTATGCCCCCACTTTAAAGTGTTTGCGATTACCATCACTGTGAGAAATTGCTTTAAAGTAGGAGACATGAGAGCTTATTCGGAAAGCCATATGCCAAGTCATATATTTCTTATAAGCTACATCATGAAAAAGGTAGTATGTCACATGCGACCAACTTAAGGCATGTCATACACATCCCAAGCTTGCTCTTATATGTTCATGAAAGGTTAACGGCTAGCCAAAAGGGGCAACAACAATTGACATATGAGGACAAGGCTACATAACCCCTTGCCCCCACTGAGTGCAAGACAAGGATGAGACGAAATGATTGATGAAATGTATGCTAGAGTGAAAATCAGTATCAATTAGAGGAATTAGGTGCCCCCATAGAAGGAAGAATACCAAACTCCTAAAAATGTTGGATTTTACAACTCAAAGCCTTACATTCATTAGTAGAATGACCATGAACACTCTATGATAGGCACAAAATGAATTGTTGTAATAGATTTTCTTTCGAGTTCTTGGAGGAAGGGTGATCAAGTGATCTTGGAGAAGTCTTGACAAGATACCCTCTTGATCAATGGTAGATGGTGGTCCTGTAGTTTGTCACAAGGAAACTTCTTTCTTAGGTGTATAAGATGTCATACCTATGCAAGACTGTTTAGATGGCGAGATTTTGGGCTCTCCTTTATAGGAGGGAGTAAAATCTAATGAATTCAATTCATTAGTGTTTTGCGAGATGACATTGACATTAAGAAAGGATGTATTTGTTTGTTTGATTGCTTGCAAAGGAGAACAATCAATACCAGTATTATCTATTAGTTCAGGGTGTATGATGGTTAAAGTTGTCTTAGAAGGATGTTATGTGATAGTATTGATGTTGAGGGAAGGCTTGATTACTTCTACCAAAGGACAATAACCAAGACCGTGAGTTGTTTGTTGTGTGATAGGATATATGGGGTTGCAAATACCTTGTTCATGAGCACCACATCCTTTTCCACTATAGCCAAGTTATTTCATAAGTTCATAACCTTTGCCATAAAGATTTTTCATTGCTTTTAAATCAGGTGGTTGTTCGTTGTTGTGTTCATCAAAGGTTGTTGTATAGTTTGTTATGTTTTGGTCTAAAGTGGTTGAGGTGGATGCTTTTGAAGGATCATCTGAGTTTTCTATTGACAGGACTGTGTCAGAGTCTGTTTTTGTAATCTTGCATTCTTCCATGAGTGTTGGTGTGAAATCTAAGGAATCCCAATCATCATCTAATATCTTCATGTGTTGTTCTTTTTTTTGTTGTTGTACGGGTTCCACATGCGTAGTTGGTGTTAATGTGTGTAAATTATTTGCTTTGTTTTTCTCAATGTTCAAAAAACTATTTGGATCGGGGTCAGTGTCAAAGATGTGTACTATGTTGTTGTGAATGTATTTCATTTTATGATGATGAGTGGAAGGCACTACATTCATCTCATGAATCCATGGTCTTCCTAAAAGAAGATTATATGAAAGATTATGGGGCATGACATGGATCAGGGTGTTCAATGTGGCCACTCCAACTGTAATAAGTACAGTGATCACGCCGAGTGGTTTCTTTTCTTCATTTTCAAAGCCCTTAATAGATAAAGAATCAGGTTGAATTTTGTATCTATCCACATGAAGCCTATCCAAGAGGTTTACAATACACACATTAAGAGTTGAGCCATTGTCAACAAGGGTTTGCTTTATCCCTATCATATTGCATTGAGTTATGATCATGAAAGCATCATTTTGTTTTTGCACTTCCAAAGGGGGGAGTTCATTTTGGTGGAAAATAATGTCAGTATTCAATCCTTGAGCTATGGTTGCTATGCCATTTGGTTGCACATTAGAAGGGATAGGAACTTGTTGTAAGGCCATTTGGAGCATAGTGTGATAGGTAGGTGAATTTTGAAGTAAATCCCATAGGGATATCTTTGCAGGAGTATGCTTGAGTTGTTCAATAAGATCATACTCTATAGGAGTTAATCGAGGAGCACTAGGCAAGATGGACTTAGGAAAAGGTAATGGTGTTGGGGTGGGTTGTTGTGGTCACAGATTGTTTCTAGTGTAGTGTGTGTGAGCAACAACATCATGTGTAGGTGGGTAAAGGGTAAACTCAGGTTTAGGTGGAGGGGGAGGTTTATGTGACAGTGGGTAAAGGATGAGTTTAGGTTGGTGTTGAGTTTGTTGTTTGTGTGAAGGTGGGTAGAGAATTAGAGGGTTCTTAGGATGTCCCACAGGGTATGTATGAGGTCCATTGATTGAGGGGGATCTAATGGACACTTGCACATTCATAACCTCAGTGGTCTTGGTTTGATGTGTCTCTAATGAAGGGAAATATAGAGTATTGTCTTAATTTTCTTGCACCATGATATTCTCCCTAGGAGGAGAGTTTTCAAGAGAACTACGAATCAAATGTTCTTAACATTCAAAGGTTGGTTCTTCTAAAAGGACTTCATCGCAAGTAAGGGAATGATCAATGGTTTAATTATCTTTCTTAATAAGGGTTTCACTAGGTGAAGGGGGCAACTAAGATCTTCATGACCTTCATTGATTGTGTTTACGGGCATCAAAGTATCTTCTTCACAACAATGAGAGATACTAGGATAAAGAGAAATTTTATTATCATGATTACCTATGGTTGTATTATCTTGTTCATCAATGTCTTTTCCTCTAAGAGAGGTAAGAGGAGAGAAACAACTAGGATTCTCAAAACTCACATGAATTGATTCTTCTACCAAAATATCTCTATCACCAATAGGAGAGATATTAAGAGAAGAAAAAATATGATCGTTAGGAATGTCCAAGGTTGTATTCTCTTTCACTAAAACACTCTCATAGGGAGGGGATAGGAAATATTTCGTAACATGTCTAAAGATGTAAGACACTAACATTGTTTGAACAAGAATGAAAAGCACATGTAACCATTTCATGCAATGTTTCAACAATATAAACAATGTATAGGCAAGGATGAAAAACATTTTTATCCAATGTATGCAAAGCTTTAAGAATGTAAACAATGTATATGCAAGAATGGAAAACACTTTTAGCAAACTTATGCAAAGTTTTATGAATAGAAACATGGTGTACACAAAAGTGAAAAGAAATTTTATCCATGTTATGCAAAATTTAAGAAATGTGAGCATTTTCAGTTCTAATGATGCTTGCAAATGAAATGATTTAAAAAATGACTACAATAGATTGATATTTTTGAGCTAGATGCATAAAACAAATGTTCCTAAAACTTTCCAAACTTATAGTATATGATACTAGGAGGCTTAGGAAGCACAAAAATGAGGTTTCTGACATTGTAATAGGCAGTTAAAAATATGGACTGGGACTAAGTCGCCTAGAATGGCGAATTAGTTCCAGTTAGGGTTTTTTCAAAAATTTCAAAAAAAATTAATTGGTCTTTGTATACATCTAAAAATGATCAAGACATTTAATTAATTAAATACTAGTTATTTAATTAATATTCCATCTACGTATAAATAAATCCTCAATTTATTTATATAGTTCATATTCTTTAATTCTCCAAATCTAAAATCATATTCTTCTAATTTAATTAAATAAACGAATTTCCATAAGCTTGTTTTATTTAATTGAGTTTCATTAATCCTTGGATTAGGAATTCAAGCACATGTCTACAAATTTTCATTAGAATTATCTTCAAACACATGGCTTATTCCTCACACACTTCTTCAACAAACTTTCAAACACATGGTCTTTTTCTCACACACTTGATTCCTCCATCCATTTGGCATCTTTTCTTTGGTCAAGAGATTCCTCCATCCATTTGGCATGTTGTCTTTGTTCAAGGGAACACCTTCTTGATTCTCTCCATCTCCACCGTTCATCCCTCTTGTTTGAATCTGGACCATCGATCGTTGCCACATCACAAGATGCTTGGAAAATCCTATAAATACAACCCTTTACCTTTGTATTTTTCATCCACATTTGAGTAGAGTTATCATGCAGGAATATCATTTGAGCATTGGATCATTTTGGAGTTTTATAGTTGCATTTCATATCATGTTTTGTTTCATAGTTACATCTTAGAATCACACTTTGCTTTATAGTTGCATTTTATACCATACTTTGTTTTATAGTTGCATTTTAGATTAGTATATTCATATTTAGCATTTGAGCATATGTAGAATCATCCTAGCTTCATATCATAGAATTTACATTGTATAATCTAACACCATTATCCATTCATCATAATATCCATTATCATTTTCATCATATAGTTTCATGTAGGAATTTAATTGACTTGCATGTTGAATATTATCTCATTTCTCAAGTTGTCATTTTAACAACCATACTGCACATAGAAATCTGAGGGCCAAATGGTTTAATAAATCCTTGAGAATAGAGGACAATGAAACATTCTTAAAGATTTGTTTGACTACAAAATATAGTAGTTTATTTGATTCAAATCTTTGATATAATTCATCTCATTGGTGTTTGTGTTGATTTACTAACTCTCCCATATTTCACACACACATAAAATGGTGCCCACTATGGGGAAATACCCTATTTCTAACAATTTTCTAGAAAAGCTCTTGTAAACAGGTTGGACATGACGTTTTAGAGCAATCGTTAGTTCTTTCGATGCATCTGAAAAATATTTCGGCGCATATGACTTCTATTTTGGCACATCCGACCAATCTTTCAACACATTCGGGGTCTGTTATGGCGCATACAATCAATCTTTCGATGCATGCATCAACTGTTCTAGAGCATAGAGGGAGTATTTTAGCGCATCCGGTCTTTCCTTTAGCGCATTCATCACATCTTTTAGCGCATTCAATAGTTATTGCAGTGCACACATGAGTTCTTTTAGCACATAGAGTATCTGTTTTAGCACATTGAAATAATCTTTTAGCGCATTGAATGACTGTTTTAGCGCATCTAGTTAAATTATAAAAAAAAAAATCTAAGAACTAATTGGTGTTTTCTGCTTGCAGGTACTTTTATATGTTGGTCAAAGACAAATTTATTAAAATATTGATGATTATGCAGGGGCTAGAGTTATTTAAATGCTTTCTTTTGCTTAAGATAGGCATCTAATTTAATTAGAAAGGATAAAGAACACCATGTCTTTCATGCTTGATGAATGGTAGGCATATGCTCTCCCCTTAATTGGGTGACCAAAAATCCAAACCCATTCGCTTTTTTTTTATCCTTAGAGGGTCTTCCTTTTGGGAAAAAGTAATCACCCAAGGGAACGAACCAACCGGTAACACGCTAAAGCCAAACGACTTCCAACCGAGATATAAATGTGGGTACTTGGGGAAAGTTCAAGTATCATGAGGATTGTTCCAATAAGAAGGGCATCAATGGTCTCTTGCTGCATGGATGATCCCCCACGAACGAAATGCCTATACTAGAACCCTTTTTTGTAGTAAGGCCAAAATCCTTAATCTATTTGTTGGTGCAAGAATGGTCATTTTGAATTCGTCCCACATTCTTGTGGTTTTTAGTAAAGATGAGAAATATGCCATGGGAGATTCATGGGTATTGATGCTTGGATGCCCCATAGAAGTGAGTTTTATGGAGGGGAGCTAGTGGGGTCAAGCATCTAATCATCCGCTATAAGTAAGTGCAGCTGGAGTAAAATCCAAGTGGGAATCCAATAAATATTGTCCTACACAGCCTTAAGTTGTGCATGCTTGATGTGTCTTTACTAATGTGTTTTTAAACAAATTTCAAACAAAATGTCATACATTGGAAGTGAAAACCTTGATTCAGAAAAAAAATCCTTTGGAACAACTTGGAAAATTAGAAAATCAAACTCAAACTTGCAAGAAACTATGTCATTCTCCCAGTTCAGCGCATCCACTACATTTTCTAGCACATCTTTGCAATCCTATAGCGCATACAACTGCTATTATAACACATCTGTACAATTTTCCAGCGCATTCATCCTCTGTTCTGATGCATCCAGTCAATGTTGTAGTGCATCTGTGCATTTTTCCAGCACATTTACCCTCTGTTGTAGCACATCTATGCATTTTTTGGCACATCAACCCTATATTCTAGCACATTTGGACAATCTTATAGCATATGTGCATTTTTTGGGTGCATTCGTCATTTGTTTTAGTGCAATTGTCAAATATTTTAGCGCATCTGGGCTCTGTTTTAGTGCATCCATTAAATGCAAAACCCGAGAGTTAAACTTGTCCCCTATTTCATAGTTTGAACCAAAATTCAGAATCTTCTTCAAATCTGGAATCATTCCTTAGGTACCATAGAGTCTAAACTTGTTAAAATTGACCTCTACAAGTGGAATTCTCCAACCTAAACCAAGATCTAACATCTCAAAATGCCAAAATCATCAAACTTATTGGCTCTCTAAAATCTTGAGGTTTGAACCATCAAAGGTTGCTAAGCTTTCACAACGTTCTAGGGTAATAGACAAGGTCAAAAAAAATTTTGGACCTTCTACTCTTCAAGTACTACGAGACCTAGGTGGATGTACCTATTTGAATGATGCGGGCTTGATTTATAATTATCTTTCATGCAATGATTTTTCCATGATGGCATATGAAAATAGACAAATAAAATCAAATTTGGTATAAATTGTATACCAGTATTCAAAACTAAACCCTAATATGTTCAGTTAATAGATGTAAAAAATATGAGTGAAGCTAAAGAATGAAAATGAAAAGACCGGTGCCTTATAGGGTTTGCGAAGTCAAGATAAATCTGAAACAAACGCTTTGTTCTAGCATACATTCAAGTTATTTAGCATTTTATTGGTTTATAGCTTGTATAAACATGCAAGATTATTATTACTGAGTTCTTCTTAGTGATCCAATTGACATTCTCTAATTACTATAATCAATTTAAAGAATTTAATCTTTACTGGAAAGAAACTATTAATTAACCATATAGATGCAGCAAATGTGCATTGACAAACTGGGTATAAACTTGTTATACCAATTCAAACAACTGGAAAACACCATATTGGAGACAACTTCAATAATATTTCAATGAATACCATAAACAACCGATACCAAAAACAATTGCACCATTGTATTAGATTTCCATTGATATCTCCATGATTTTACATATGCAACCCAGTCTCATCTTTTTTGAAAACTATATTCTACTATCTTTTTCTATCCTCTATCCTATTTTCCTTATCACACACATTTTGTTTTCAAAATGGGTATTTATACATTGATAATATGAAAGGACGCATCCTTTCGGAAATAGGAAATATCAAAATTACAAAACAAAAGATAGAGAATAATTAGGCTCTATTTAGCCACAAGTGAGTCTTAGCGAGGTGATCCAAATAATCCTAGCACTCATATGTGTCCACATCTCCAACAACATTCCGGATTGTGATTTCCATCTTGACCATCTCCTCATTTTGCTCGCTCGCTTCCTCCAATGCTATATCCTTTGCAGAAGTTGTCTTCATGACTTCATTCAGCATTGACTCACATTCATTTTTCCATCTGGGGGCATCTTTCAATTTCCCTTTATCATCAGAGAATTTAATCACAGTTTTCTTGGTAGCCTCAATAAATCCTTGTTCATCCCCTTGCAGTTCATAATAGAAGTTTCGATGGTGATTGATAATATGATTTGCAGCTTCAAGTGCAGTACTATTAACATCATCACTTTGTCCCAGTTCATGAAACTTCTCCATGATTCATCCATCCATCCTTTCATGCTCCTTTGATGCAGCCAGAGTATGAGAATATTTTCCCCACAATTTATTTAACCAAGATGTCAAATTATCCTGCCTCCTCTTAACAATTGCTGCAATTGCATCATACTTTCCCTGAGCATAAGCACTTGATCCTACCCAATGATCTTTTTCCTAAGAGCTTTCTCCTTGAGTGAGCATTTTAGCTAGCTCCATTGAAATACCAACTAAATCATTCAGTCTATCATTTTCTCTCAACATTCTTTCATTATTTTCCTTATACATTTCTCTTTCTTTTATCAGCATCTGGATTTGTGCTTTATTCAATTTTACAATATTGATCCCAATCTCTGCAGTAGCCATAGGATCAACCTCTCCAACCTTTAGGGTCATAACATGGCCAAATTCCTTCTCTGTGTCAATTACCACTGATTTCTTGTGGGTTGGGTACAAAACCCATATCATCAATGATCCTTCATCAGTATTGTACTTAGAGCCTGCATACACCTCTGTTACCTTTTCCTTATCAAGCTTGTGTGTAGCATTACTGTCTCTTAAGAAGCTATCAAAAACTAATGTAGAGTTCAAATCAAGTCCAAGAAAAATCATGACACCAGTGTTTTCCAACATTTTCCTCCCATTTTTAGGGGTCATAATTGTCATTTCATCATTCACACATTTTCTCAATTGACCCAATAATTGCTCCTCATTCCCTGAAGTGACATCACCAACATTTTCTCTGATTTCTTTCCCCTTCTATTTGTACAAGAATGCTTTGAACTCTAGGGAATTCATAAACTCATCATCAGAGACAAATGATCTGTATTCCATATGCCTTGCATCAATATCACCACTTTCAGTACTCTGTTCTCAGGTTGGGAAAACATAATGTTGAGTCCTCAACCTAGATACCTTCTCTATTATGCTTTGTGGCACTTTATCCATTGGGGTTTCCTCATCTCCAGAAGACAATATATGTGTATCCTATAGCCCTTGATTATACCTATTAACCACCATCTCAGCTTCCTCTTCATCCAAATTCCTGATCATATCATCAAAATGATAGGGCACATGCTGATACCCTCCAAAATTTATCTTCATCTTAGCAGAATTTATATATCCCTCTAGATCAAAATCCTTTCTGGGTGGTCCCTTTTTCATATTATAATGCAACAATCTATCAAGGATTGAATTGTATCCTTCCTTAGCCAACACAGTGAAGTCACCAAAACACAATGTACTAGGCATAAAAGCCTAATTCCCAAAAGAGTTGAAATGCATCACACTATAGTAATCCATTTGTCTGACAATTTCCAAATATGCAACTCTGTTTGGAATTGTCCTTGGCAGAATGAAAGGGGCATCTTCAAATCCATATACTCTAATCATTGTAGCTCTCTCCAAACAATACCAATCACCCTAGTTATGATCAACTAGCCCATTGAAGTCTTTCAGCAGAAGGAATATTTTAATCTCATGAGTCAATGAATAATTACAAGTGTACTTATACAATTTGTACAAGGTTTTCACAAAATATTCTTCAAAATGGATGAAACTAGAATTAGCAAACCTTCTATCCCAAATAGCAGTCCACAACTGAACATGCAATGCTTCACCCTCTTTACCAACTTGAGAAACTCTCATTTTAGGAGGCCATACTCCTAACTCCTATCCAAAATATAGCACCAAGTGCATCAACAATGAATAGTGTCTGAGATGAACAATAGAAGCTCCACCCTTTATAGCCACCAATCCTGAATCAAGATCCCTAGAAATATATGAAGCATAGTCAAATGGTCTAGAGTTGTGATACTGGATATCTACTGTGATAATCATTGGCACAATTGACATGAGTTTCGAGGCATCCATCCCCAATACTTGACACACTGAGAAATATGTGTACTTCATATGAGGCTCAAAAAAATCTACATGATAAGGAGGCCCCTCACTATCTTGTAGAGGTTCTGACTTGTTACCCTGTTTAATTCTATGAATAGGCAACCTCCAACCCTTATAGATTGTATCCATTCTTGAAAATTATTTTTCCAACTCTTCACAATTGATCTCCTCATTGCAAAACCCTTCCAATTTGAAAACCTCGCCTATTACTTCTTTAGACACATATATCTGTGGTTTTCCAGATGGGTCACATATAGCCTTATGTTTTGGATCATAATTATCTGCAAGCAATTTCACTAATTCTGCATTTACAAAAATGTTAGGGCACACCAGTTTCCCTACATTCAACCTCCATGGGTTACAAATTGGTTCAAAGCGATTTCTTCTATGGTAATGGAAATTGAATAGCTCATACCCCCTTACAGCAGTCCAGACATCACCTATGAACCTACATTTATCATCTAACTTATCAACCTCTGCCCTAAGTTGTGCGGACCTTCTAGCTTTAGGCCCTGAACCAGGTAGTTGATCAATAAGGTCCTGGTTCAACCTCCGCTCAGTGCCCTCATGCTCTATATCAACCTTTTGTTTCTTTCCTTTTGACTAACTACTCTCACCAGGCTTTCTACTCATAGCCCTTCCAGAACCAAAAGACTCCATTCTTAAGCTTACAGAATCAAAAATGTGAAAAGCTGAGAAGAAATTACTTATAGTATTCTGCTCAAGCTCCTCAAACTGAAAAATGTCTCAGTTCTCTGTTCACCTTGCCAATTCACCTGTAATCAATTCTATAATGATGCATTGATCAAATTTTCCCTGTTATATCTCGTCGCGCCATTAATGAAGCACGAACAAAAACTCATCTGAAATTGGTACTGTCGCATCAAATGTCCTGTCGGTGAAAGATTTTCAAATATGGGGAGAATTCCTTTTGCAACGTTTATTACACCTTTCGCCAAGACATTATGCAGTCATACCGACACTTGGAATCAAAATGATGACTATCGCTTATGTCTTTCATGTCACTGTGACAATTCTGCGTCGGGGAGATATTACAAAGACTTCATTGTGTCCTACCAATATGCATTCTTCAAGTCATTCTCTAGTCACTGAGACAAAATCACCCCTTCACCGATGACACCACACTTCGGCAAGACCATTGAGTTTCTCACCAATAAAATAAATCTTACCGATGAAATAAATCCATTGGCAAGACCATGAATCTTCGAAAAGACTCATACCGATACCAAATGTCTCGCCGAACCTCTTCATCTAGATTGCTCCATTTGGTGAGACTCACCCTGAAATACCCTGTCGGTATAACTTTCAAACCTCGGTGAAACTTACGCCGAAGACTTCTTCTCCTAGCAATGCACATCTCTATCGGCGTAACTTTTGAATTGGCAAGACTCCATAGCTCCTCTCTGATAGCCTTTTGAATCCCCTTGTATTTGGTTAGGCAAGACAATAGCCACTTCGCCAAGACCTTCCCCGATGCACATAATTCTTACCGAGACATTTTCTTGCAAGCCAGTCGGTAAGACAAAATGATTTCGTTATGACTTCATGCCAATACCAAATAGTCTGGCCGAAATAACCCCTCTATGTACTAGTCGGTATGACATATTGGATTCGTCATGACATTACATCGATGCCCCAACCTATACCAATTTATTTTTTCTATATGCCGGTCGGCAAGAAAAAATACTTCGCTATGACTTTACTCCGACAATAATTATTTTGCCGATATGAATCTTCTCAGTTGCCGAAACAAAAGAAGTGTCCTGCCGATGATCTGCAACAAGTATATATTAGTGAAAAATTCAGAGGTCGGGGAGACTTTCACTACGTCTTGCCGAAATAGGCAATATAATGGAATGTGAAGAACTTGATGGATTCAATTGGATATTATGACAAAAAACAAGCAAGACACCATGAGGAGGGCACTCTATGCTTATGATGAGGACTTATTTTTGGAAACTTATGAATGCAATTGACTGTAAAAATTTCAAAATTTTACAGTTCTAACACTATCACACCTTTGATTATTAAGCCTAGTTTCATTATCAGGATTTACCATCCTTTCATCATGAAACGAAGCTATATAGTCAAATCAAACTTATTCTCATTAGAATTTTTCATTCTATTTGACTTAGTTGTAATCCTTGGTACTCTTCCAAACTTAGATCAAAGTTTATTCAAAACTATAACACTTGTATGCTCATTCAAACAAGGTTACAAAAACAAAAACTTAAGGAAAAAGGACTTGAAAATCAAAACATTGAAGAGCCAACCCTTGGAACTCCAACCATTGAAAATCAAAGCATCAAAACTCCAAACATTGAGACCCAAAACATTGAAACTCAAAGCAGTGAGACACAAAACACCATGGTGGAAGCTAAAGAGAATCCTTTCCATGGACTTCACAACAGTGAAGGGGAAGAAATAACTAAGGAAGATATCCAACATGTTGAACAAGATCCCAACTTCCACAAATGCTTAGAAGAGATTTTCGAAAGAAATGGAGAAAAATACCTCCTTATGCTAGCTAAACAAGGTGTCAAATTACCTGAGGATTTTGATGTGAATCAATTGAAAGCACCTCCCAAACAACCTAAAAAAGAAACAGAACAAGTGATTTCCCTAACTCATCAAATGAAGAACCTTCAACAACTTCTTGACATGCAAAGGGTACCATCAAAATGATATTCGATCTAAGACATTTGTCCATATCCTTTTGATCAAGATATCCATATAATCCCTTTTCCCAAACATTGCGAATTCCCAAAATATGAAAAATACAATGGGAAAACATATCCAATTGATCATGTGAGGGAATTTAGAACCATGAGTCTCAAATTTTCCCATGAATAAACTTATTTGATGAAGTTATTCCCAAGAAGTTTAGGTATACAATGCCTTGAATGGTTTTAAAAACTTGCACCACCCATCAAAACCTTTGAAGAATTGGTCAAAAAATTCATCACCCAATATTCTTATAACATTCAACATGACATAACAATGAAGGAACTTTGCAACTTGAAATAGAAAAAGGGTGAATCATTTCTTGTGTTTTTGCAAAAATGGAGAAGGTTGTTCATAAGATATTCTCATCCCGTACCTGAAAAAGAGAAGATGGAAATCTTTATCAATAACCTAAATGACGAGATGAGCTACATGTTGGAATTGCAAAGTCCACCCACATTCAAAAAATTGATTGAAAATGGGATTAAAATTGAAGAAGCTTTGGTCAAAAGAGGAGTCATAAAACTTTACAATGGCAACAACACATCAAACTCCTCTAAAAATTACAACAACAATGACAAACCAAAGTTTTGGCAATGAAACAAGAACATGGGTAACAACAATGGTACAACTAAAAACCAAAATACAAAACCTGTATTCAACTTGACAGCAGCAGCCACCAAAACTAATCAGAATAAAAATCCACCCAACAACCAAAACAACAACCAAAATGTCAACCAAAGCAACAATCAAGGTAATGCTCGATTAAAAACACCATCATATCAAACGTCCTCAAATCGAAGAAGGTTCACACCTTTAGGACAATCATCATAATAATCATTGAAGGAACTTCTCGAAGCTAAGGTCATAACATTACCAGAGGCAAGAAATTGGGAGCCACAAGTCAAGCCTCCATGGTGGAATGATGCTCATTTTTGTGACTTTCATCGCAACAAAGGACATAAAACCAACGATTGCATGCAATTGAAGCACTTGATACAAGAATTAATTGAAAATAAGATGATATTTGTAGGACCCCAAACAAACAATGATCATGGGGTGTTCAAGAACCCTCTACCCAACTATGAAAAAGGGGAATCTTCTTCTTCAAATACCAAAGGCAAAAACATAAACTATGTCTATGACACCACCATTCTGCATATTGAGGTGGTTGATGATCAAACCCATGACAAATCAGATCTTATTGCAATTTATAACCCAACAAATGACAACACCCTTGAACATGAACATAACATCATTGCAATTGAAAAACAGCATCACGATATCGACACTACCTCACATCAAATCAATAACCTTGTGCCCATAATTTTTTTTCAACAACATCATTGCAGATGACAATCAAATCAATGTTATCAAAATCAGAGGACAAAAAAATTCACCCATCAATGTAATCACATGAGGACAAGCCAAGGTAACATTGAAAGGAGCTACCCCTTCAGTGTCCAAAGCAACTATTGTTGTCCCTACAACTCAATATAACATAGTTGATCAATTGCAAAAAATACCCGCCCAAATATCCATATTAGAACTTCTCAAGATTTCACCCACTCACAAGGAAATCTTGGAACAAGCTCTAGTCGCCACCACGGTACCAAACAATCTAGAGGTTTGCCAATTTCAGACTATGGTGGGACATTTGACTACACCACACTGCTTATCACTTTCTGAACATGATGATGTATCTATCAGCCATCCACACAACACTACCCTCCACATTGAGGTCTTAATCCACAAACACCATGTTAAACATGTTCTAATAGATGGAGGAGTTGGCCTAAATATTTGTACTTTGAAACTTGTTCATGCACTAGGCTATTCAAAAAATGCTATTGATCCTAGAAGGAAAATCACAATAAAAAAATATGATGATGAGGAGAGATCTTCACAAGGGTTGATAGTGCTACCTATTCAAGTGGGACTAGTTGTCAGAGATATAGTATGCCAAGTGTTAGACAAAGAGTTAACATACAACATACTCTTGGGAAGACCTTGGATTCATGACATGCAAGCAGTGCCATCCACATATCACCAGTATTTGAAGTTCCCTTTCAATGGGTAGGAAATCACTATTGCAGCTGACTCAAACAACCCCCAATATTGTAACACCCTCAAGACTACCCAAGATGCTTTTGTACCACACAACAGGGAAGCTCCAACTCATGGTTCATCAAATGATGGGAAACAACTAAATGCCTTGTCAAAATGGGTTGAGAAAAAGGACCAATCAAAGGATAAGGGTATCAGTGATTACACTCCCTCAAGTAAAGAAAGTACATCAAATTCTTCATCAAACCAGCCTGAGATAAAGGATCAATCAAAAGAAAAAGGTGTCGGTAATTCTACTCCACAAGACCAGGAAAATCAACTTGAGTCCTTATTGAAACAAGTGGCCAAGATCCAATTGAAAGACAAAGGCATGGGGGAATACTCATTTGAGCAATCCTTATGTTTATCACAACTTTCCTCTTCTCCTAAATCACATGGGCAACCATCGACATCAAGACAACAATCATCACAACCCACCACACTATTCGATGGCACCTTTGTAAGAGCAGGCACATTAGTGGATGAAGAATCATCACAAGCATTCACCTCAAGTGTGCAAACAAATCAATACGACAAAGGAAAGACAATCCTAGAAAAGATGGGGTACGAGGGAAAAGGTCCTATTGGTAAAAGGAAAGAAGGAATCATAGAACTGATACAACCTATCACAATGCAAGCCAAGGATAAAACAAGATTGGGGTATAAAGAAGAATCAAGAGAAGAAACCAAACAAGTTGTTGAAAGAATCCTACAACTACAAGCTAGTGATGATCATGAAACTGATTCAAATGAATATGAGTGGGATTTGCTATCCGAAGAGTCTTGTCACGATAAGGAAATTGATGTGGTACAAAAGTATACACCCATACATGAGGAGGGTCAAATTTCAGGTTACAAACTACTTGAAATAGGATCACAACATATCGATGACTCCAGCGAAAATGACCAGACTCGGAGCGAAACGGATAATTCAGAGGAGAGTTACCTTATAGAAATTGATTTCTCTATTGGACAATCCGAAGACATTACCATCGAGACCCTTACTATATCTGACCTTAACCAATCCAGCAATCCCTTGCCCCTAGTACATCTTGAACTCATAGATTGGGATCAAATTGAGCCGTTTGATATCCCCATCTTTTCAAATGATGAGGCCATTGTCAACTTCCTTTGTTCTGCCAATCCTGAAATAGATTCCACCATTGAACATCGTAACGAAGCTTCCAACCAGGAGAGTGTCAAATTTTCTAACTATAAAATGAATAATAAAGGGAATAGATCTGATGGTGAAAAGCATTCAATGGTAGTATCAAATCTAGAAAAAGTAAAAATAAAGAGCGTATCCAATGGCAAAAACCTCTCTAAGGTGCTGAAGGATGGAAGATTTGACACTCCTCGAACACTTTCAGGAATGATCTAAAGTATTGGTTGAACCCACTCAATCTATCAATATTGGCAATGAAGAAACAGTAAAGACTATCCATCTAGCAGAATCCTTGACAGGTCAAGAAAAATTGAACTTCATCAAATTCTTCACAAAAAGACAAGTCAACTTTGTTTGGTCATATGCCAAAATGCCAGGGATTGATCTAGAACTCACCATGCACCACTTATCACTACCAGCAGGGGTAAAATCGGTCAAGCAAAAGTTAAGGAAAATGCATCCGCATATTGCCATATTGGTAAAGGCAGAACTAGAGAAGTTATTGGATTATGGGTTCATTAGACCAATTGACTATGTCGAATGGATATCAAACATTGTGCATGTTTCAAAACTAGACAAGAGCATCAGGATATGCACAGATTTTCGGGATCTCAACAAGGCTTGTCCAAAAGATGAATTTCCCCTATCGAACATTGACATTATTGTGGACCTAACAACAGGACATGTCATGTTGTCACTCATGGATGGTTTTTACAGTTATAATCAAATCAAAATTGTGCCTAAGGATCAAGATAAGACAACCTTCACATGTCTGTGGGGAACCTTTTGTTGGAATGTCATGCCATTCGGGTTAAAGAACGTGGGAGCAACTTATCAACATGCTATGATGACAATCTTTCATGATATTATGCACACCTTCATGGAAGACTTTGTGGAAAATTTGTTAGCCAACTTGTACACCAGAGGACACCTAGAGATCCTAGATAAAATCTTTACCAAATTGGAAAATTTTAATGTACGATTGAACCCAAAGAAATGTGTGTTTGGGGTGACTTCAGCCAAACTCTTGGGATATATAGTTTCAGAAAATGACATTGAGGTAGATCCTGTAAATTTCAAAGCCATCATGGAGATGTCGCCATCCAAGAGAATTAGTTAGCTACAATCTCTACAAGGGAGATTTCAATCAATCCAAATATTTATCTCACAATTGGTAGACAAGACCCATCCTTTCACTCACTTGCTACACAAGAATGTATCTTTCTGATGGGATGAGAAATGCGAGGAGGCCTTCAACCAACTAAAACAATATCTGATGAGTCCACCTGTCTTAATACCACCAGCATAATGAAAGCCGCTTTTATTGTACATAGCAACAACTGAGATATCATTGGGAGCCTTGTTAGCACAAGAGGATTCAGCGGGAAAAGAAAGGCAATTTATTATATCAGCAGAACCTTAAATGGCTATGAGATCAATTACACCTTCATTGAAAAGGCTTATCTGGCAGTAGTGTTTGCTACCCAACAATTATGACACTGCATGCTAACTCATACCATCAAATTAATAGCTAAGATAGATCCACTGAAATACCTTCTTAGAAAAGATAATCTAACTGGAAGACTAGCTAAGCGGGCCATGATGCTAAGTGAATTTGACGTCCAATATGTCGATAGGAAGGAAATCAAAGGACAAGCAATCACAAACCAATTAGCTGAAGCACCATTGCAAGATAATCATCCAATGAATATTGAGTTTCCAAATGTTGATGTCCTAACGGTATCAACACAACAATGGGTCATGTACTTGTATGGCTCTTATACACAACATGGATCAAGTTCCAAAATATTTTTTATCTCAACACAAGGACATACCATTCCCAAATCCTATAGACTAATGTTTCCTTGCACCAACAACATAGCCAAATACGAAGCATTGATCATTGGAATCAAAGTAGCAGTCGAGTGGAAGATCACAAAGTTACATGTCTATGGAGATTCACAATTGGTCATTAATTAGGCAAACAATTATTATCAAAAAAAGGATGACAAGCTAATGCCTTATAAAAGAATGGTTGATGACTTTAAAAATTACTTTGTGGAAATAAGATTTGAGCAAATTCCTAGAAGCGACAACAAAGTTGATGCCATGGCGACCATTGCTTCTCTCTTATAGATTCTTGAGAAACGAGCCCATTACGAGTTCATGGTGGAACAACTGTTCAACCCATCATATGACAACCTGAAATCCCAAGTCATCTACCATCTAGCTGAGGCTAACACTTTCATCTATGGGAAAATTTATAATTACCTAAAAGACAATACTCTCCCACCTGACCTATCCCGAAATAAAAAATGAAACTTCATTCGTCAAGCCGCCTGACATGTCCTTATCACGGATGTCCTTTATTGACGAGGTCTTGATGGAACTCTCCTCTGATGTTTGGAATGTGACGAGTCTGAAACAACTTTATGAGAGGTTCATGAAGGTGTTTGTGGAACTCATTTGAGTGGTTTAACCTTAGCCAAGAAACTCCTCTGTTTGGGATATTACTGGCCGACTATGGAGAGAGATTCTTTTCAATTCGTCAAGAAATGCAAAAAGTGTCAGATTCATGGTAATCTCATCCATGCACCAGCACAAAAACTTCAACCTTTTGCATCAACATGGCCCTTTTTTTAGTGGGGACTGGACCTCGTAGGAAAGATTCATCCATCTTCATCCAACAGACACAATTTTATCATCACAACCACAAAATACTTCACAAAGTGGATTGAAGCAGTTCCACTAACCACCATCATAGGAAAGCAAATCTCATCATTCATCCTGAATTATATCATCTGTCGGTATGGCACCCCTCAATCCATTATCATGGACAACGACAAACCATTCAAAAATCAAGATGTGTAAGAAATCTGTGAGAGGTTCCATATACAACATCAGTTTTCTACACCATACTATCCCCAAGGAAACGGTCAAGCAGAGGCCTCAAACAAGACTATCCTAAAAATCTTGAAGAAAATCGTCAATGAGGTTGGACGTGATTGGCATGTTCAACTGAACCCTGCTTTATGGGCTTACAGAACCAGCATCTGCACCCCGACAAGAGCCACACCTTATGCTCTAGTCTATGGATCAGAAGCCATTCTACCTATTGAGGTTGAACTACCATCACTCCTGGTGTCACTAAAGGGGATCATTTCAGATGAGGATTATGGAGTGTCTAGGTTACAAGAATTGGAACTATTGGATGAGCGTCATCAACATCCAGTGGATCATTTGAAAGCATACCAATAGAGGATATCCAGAAGCTACAATCACAGAGTCAAGCCTAGAATATTTTAGGTGGGTGATTTAGTCCTGAAAGAGAACCCCCGTAACCAACAAAATTGAGAAAAGAAGGGGAAATTTGAACCCAACTGGCTAGGTCCCTTTGTTACTGTGTTATTCTTTGGATCGGGGAGCATATCGGTTTGTACCTTGGAGGATTTGTTTGATGAACCCCTCAATAGCCTGCATCTCAAAAAGTTCTACACTTGACTCATCTAGTGCATCAGAAAAGGTCTTGAAAAATACCAAAAACATAAAAAAACGTCCTGGAAAAAATAGTTTCCTTGATGAAAACCTAGAAAACAGGCATCTTGGTAATGACCAAAAAAATCAGAAAA
>VDFB02016150.1:0-12389 GCA_007258455.2 Sequoia sempervirens
ATAGCATCCACAAACTAGAAAAAGAAAACCCCATACCACACAACAACAGGGGAGTATAACAGAGCCTCCACTGAGAAACAAACCCTAGGCATAACCCGAGGGCCAAATCCCACCACCAAGCTAGCAACGTCCACACCCAACAACGACACCATCTACCAACCAGGAAGGGAAAGCAACAAAACCACCTTACCATCCCCATCCTCATCCTCTCCCTCACAGTCGCCATCACTATCTGCAGAAGAATTTGAAAAACACTTCTCGCCCACTACGCTCCTTGCATCCTCTCCCTCACAGTCGCCATCACTATCTGCAGAAGAATTTGAAAAACACTTCTCGCCCACTACGCTCCTTGCAGTCACCATCATCTCTAATTTGTTATATATGTTACATATTATATTGTATGTATATTATAATATGATGTTAAAATTATATATTTACACCGAGAGGCGTAACCTATAGTGACAACACAGGGTGGAGCATGACCGTGTTAAAAAATGTTAACTTATAAAAATTAAAAGTCGACAACTAAAACGTTTTATTAAATATTATATCTTTTCAGTCATAAATTTTCCAATTAATAAATTAAAAGCCAACAACTAAAGAGTTACCAACAATTTACGAATGGAAAATTCACCTCCAATAATTCACCATGGCAAAATTCACCGTCATGACAATTCACTATGCGAAAAATTAATTGCTGGTGACAGTGACGGTGAATTGTTGACATGAATTTTCCTAGAGCCATATTAAATATTATATCATTTCGGTCATAACTTTTTGAACTAATATAAATAGTAAGTAATAAGTAAAAACAATGTAAATGAATGTGTTGATTAAAAACAAACCATATTAAATATTATATCGTTTTAGTCATAACTTTTCGAACTAATATAAATAGTAAGTTATAAGTAAAAAACAATGTAAATGAATGTGTTGACTAAAAACAAATTATTACTAACAGCAAGTGTGAATAGTGCGAATAAAAAACAAATTATTAGTGAGTGAATAGTGCTAATAAATATAGAAGTGGTGCAAATAAATACCATGAGCTAAAAAAAAGATAAGTCGTTTCTACTTTATTCTAGCTATAGTGTTTTCAATCTTTGCAATTGTGAAAATATTTTTATGCATTATAATACTTTTTTAGATTTTTTTTTTGGGTAAAAAGGTAATTCTATTATAATATTTTTTAGGGTAAAAAGGTAATTTTATTATAATTCTTTTTCAATTACAAATAAGAAAGTAATTTAATATAAAATTTAAATGTATTATTAATTTTTTTTAGTTTTATTTTTTAGGTAAAAAGTTAATTTCATTAAAATGTTTTTGTAGCACATTATAATATTTGTTTTATTATAAGTAAGTAAATAATTTTTAATAAAATATCTGTACTCGTAAAGTAAATCATTTTTTTTAGTTTTATTCTTTTTAGGATAAAAGGTAGTGCTTCTAAATATAATGCTTTTTCAATTAAAATAAAAAGTAATTTAATATAAAATTTAAATGTATTATTTTATTTTTTTAGTTTTATTCTTTTAGGGTAAAAAAGTTAATTTCATTAAAATGTTTTTAATGCTTACATTATAATATTTGTTTGATTTAGAGTAAATATTTTTTTAATAAAATATCTATTATGTGATAATGTTCACTATGATATAACACAATAGTTTAATATATAACATAATAATTATATAATTCATATATAATACGTACAATTCATATCACATATAAAAACAAGCAAATAGTGCAATGGATTAATAGGTTTGATTTGTAATTGAAGGGTTATGGGTTCAACTCTTGCATAAAAAAATTGAAATGAAATGTAATGCAATGGATTAGTATGTTTTGTGTACAAATATTTTGTAAGGCCCATAGTTAGTTGGATTGTGGACATTATGTTTTGTTATTATTCACATGATCGTACTTGGATATATGTGAGGGCCATCGTTAGTTGGACTTACAGACATCATATTTTGGTTGCTATGCTCATGATCACACTATGATACATTATACTTTTATCCTATACTTTGTGTTGGATGGAAAGATCTTGAATAGTTTTTAGTTTTAAATATGTTAATTTAGAAACTTACTTTTATATGAAATAGTAAAAAACTACCACCTACATGTCAATTTTTACTTGAAGAGTTTTTCTTCTCTTAAATAAATTAGTTAAATAATTCTTCAATTAAATAAATATTGTTAAACCATTATATTTGAGCAAATAAATAAGCTCGATGATGATGAATTACTTATATTTCTACCATTGAACATTCACCTTCACGCTTATAAAATAATGAATAACTTCATCATATTCAATAACTTTATGAAATTATTTTAAATCAATCAAATTGGAATTATCATTCCTAAATACTAACCTTAATTTTATTGAATTCCACTTTGAACACCATATAATTGATACTATGGATGTATCACAAAATGAATCAAAAATCATTGTTTCAAGCCCACATGGCTCTGTAAACTCAAACAATGTTGTTGAAACCATTATGGACAAATGTGAAAGAGTTGTTTTGGAGCACTGTAGCAAAATTCCAAATATTTTGTAAGGCCCATAGTTAGTTGGATTGTGGACATTATGTTTTGTTATTATTCACATAATTGTACTTGGATATATGTGAGGGCCATCGTTAGTTGGACTTATGGACATCATATTTTGGTTGCTATGCTCATGATCACACTTTGATACATTATACTTTTATCCTATACTTTGTGTTGGATGGTTGCAAACACTGAAACTATTCGAGAATATTTTTTTTTTAAAAGATCTCGAATAGTTTTTAGTTTTAAATATGTTAATTTAGAAACTTATTTTTATATGAAATAGTAAAAAACTACCACCTGCACGTCAATTTTTATTTGAAGAGTTTTCCTTCTCTTAAACAAATCAGTTAAATAATTCTTCAATTAAATAAATATTGTTAAACCATTATATTTGAGAAAATAAATAAGCTTGATGATGATGAATTACTTATATTGCTACCATTGAACATTCACCTTCATGCTTATAAAAGAATGAATAACTTCATCATATTCAATAACTTTATAAAATTATTTTAAATCAATCAAATTGAAAACATATTATGAATAGTTTTATTCTTATCATTCCTAGATACTAACCTTAATTTTATTGAATTCCACTTTGAACATTAGATAATTGATACTATGGATGTATCATAAAATGAATTAGAATTAGAAATCATTGTTTCAAGCCCACATGGCTCTGTAAACTCAAACAATGTTGTTTAAACCATTATGGATAAATGTGAAAGAGTTGTTTTGGAGCACTATAGCAAAATTCCAAATATTTTGTAATGCCCATAGTCAGTTGGATTGTGGACATTATGTTTTGTTATTATTCACATGATCGTACTTGGATATATGTGAGGGTCATCGTTAGTTGGACTTATCCATGGACATCATATTTTGGTTGCTATGCTCATGATCACACTTTGATACATTATATTTTTATCCTATACTTTGTGTTGGATGGTTGTGAACATTGAAACTATTCAAGAATATCTTTTTTTTAAAAAGATCTTGAATAGTTTTTAGTTTTAAATATGTTAATTTAGAAACTTACTTTTATATGAAATAGTAAAAAATTGCCACTTGCACATCAATTTTTACTTGAAGAGCTTTTCTTCTCTTAAAAAAACCAGTTAAATAATTCTTCAATTAAATAAATATTGTTAAACCATTATATTTGAGCAAATAAATAAGCTCGATGATGATGAATTACTTATATTGCTACCATTGAACATTCACCTTCATGCTTATAAAAAAATGAATAACTTCATCATATTCAATAACTTTATGAAATTATTTTAAATTAATCAAATTGAAAACATATTATGAATAGTTTTATTCTTATCATTCCTAGGTACTAACCTTAATTTTATTGAATTCCACTTTGAACACTAGATAATTGATACTATGGATGTATCATAAAATGAATTAGAAATCATTGTTTCAAGCTCACATAGCTCTGTAAACTCAAACAATGTTGTTGAAACCATTATGGACAAATGTGAAAGAGTTCTTTTGGAGTAGTGTAGCAAAATTCTTGAACAAATTGAAAACACCAACTTAATGACCGAATATGTTGATGAACTAGAAATATTGCAAATGAAAGTTGTTGCAAAAAAAAGTTAAAGAAGTGTATACAAAAGTAGTTGCATTTCCAAAGTTTCTCAAAGAATTATATTGTAATCAGTTTGAAATATAGAAATATGATAGTATCAACTTAAACTCTAACCTTAACCATGTTTGACCCCTAACCATAATTTATATTAAATTTTTATATTAAATATACTAAATTATTACTATTTATCTAATAATATAATAAAATAGTATTGTATAATTACATATTAATTCATGTTCTATTGTGCCATGACTACTACTAGCTTATCTATCTTAGTATATTAATCTATATATTATACGCCAAGAGATATCATTTTCGAAGTGTATTTTTCAAATTCAAAAAAAATTAAAGCGAAAAAATTACGCCTCAAAAATGATATCTCTCGACATATAATATATAGATTAATATATTAAGATAGATAAGCTAGTATATGTTACATATGTATTATATAGTATATATATTATAATATTATAATATATTGTTAAATTAATAATATAATATATTTATATATATTATTTATTTGAATTTGTTATTAGATTATTTTATATATCTGAATTATATTTTATTTAAGATATGACAAAGTAAATAAATGAAAAGAATGAAAAATAGTAAATAAATTTTAGTTGAAAAAAATTCTTAAAAATTAGCTAAATATTTTTTTTATTATGATTTTTGTGGCAGAAAAACCTTAAAAACTGTCATAAAAAGTTTATGCTTCTTAAAATCCATCTTTATTTCAAAATTTTGTAGCTAATAAAATTGAAGAAAAATAATTTTTTAAATTTAAAAAGTTAAAAATCTTGCATTTTACATTAAGAAAAATAAAATATAATGTATAAAAAAATAATAATATATTTGATTAACTACTGCAAATAAAATGTTTAATCACTAGTTAGAAACTACCTTCCCTATAATTCCCTATAGTTCCATGATAGAACCTTAATTAGACGGTACTTTTACAAATTACAAATTACAAATTAAAAGAAAAAATTAGACCGGACTTACTTTTTATATGGTCGGATAAACACTTAGAGAATGGGGGGATAAGGGTATAAGTTGTTTATAAGGTCGCTCCTTCCCATTTCATCTGGTTTCCTCCAGCTCGAAGTATGGCGATGGCCATGGTGGGAATGGGGATGAAGTTTCCAACTACCTACACAACAAGGGCGACAAGCATAAATATTGGGCAGGGCTCGTGTTCATTCTTCAAGGGCTCCACTCTTTCCCCACCAAGTTTTCCCATTATCAGAACAAGGAAGAGCGTAACAGTGACAATGCCAGTGGTTGCTCGTAAAATTATACAGGGAAAGGTCGTGTGTACAACAAATAATAAGACGGTTCGAGTGGAGGTGTTCAGGCTGGCAGTGCATCCCAAATACAAGAAGAGAATGAGGGTGAAGAAGAACTACCAGGCGCATGATCCAGACAACACTTTCAAGGTGGGGGATAACGTTGTGCTCCAGAGGTGCCGACCCATCAGCAAGACCAAAGCCCATCTTGCACTCCCTTTGCCTCCTCGGAATAATGCACGCCCCCAGCCTCAAGAGCTCGCCCTTCCTCCTCAATCTCAATCTGCAGCTAATTAGGTAAGCTATTATATTCTATTCTTCCACAACCTACTTCTACATTTCAGAAATTATTGAGAACACCAAAATTCGAACTGGAGTAAAGGTACTTCTTCTGTTCTTCCTCAACCTATTTCTATATTTTAGGAATTACCGATGACACCCAAATTAGAACTGGAGTGAAAGAGGACTTATTCTGTTCTTCCACGTCCCATTCTTTTTAATTTAGGAATTATTGTTAACATCCATGTTAGAACTGGAGTGAAAGAGGACTGATTTGATTGCCTTTGGACCGACCATTTTTGTCAACAAAGATTATTACTCAAGAAATAGAGGATCTATCTAATGATGCTCTCTATCCATTGCCACTATTGTTTGACAAATATGTATTCTGAAATGAGAAGGATGATTTTCAACAGACTCAACAGTTTGCAAAAATAGTTGAACTACTATTTCAAATTGTTGGGTCTGGCTGATGAAAAATCATCCTCAGTAATTCACAACAAAGCACCCAGAGCACGCCTAGCTTTAGATCCAATCAGTGTCACTTCCTTCTGTTTGATTATTACTTATGGTAACAAATGGTGAATAGGTAGGAAGCCGCATATTGTGGTTTATGTGCAGCACACCTCTTTTTGAATACACATTGATGTACATAATAGCTGTATCATGGTAGATATGCAATATTTTTTCTTAGAATAGCTGCAGCTACTCGCTCTTAATGTCTCAAATACTGGATATTGAAGGACATAAGGTTCTTTTTTAGCATTCCCCTGGTTTACTTACCCAGGTAGTACCAGTATCAAATAAATAAATCAAAATCTGATTAAATACAGTATCGCCTAAGCTACTTTGTTGACTTACAGAGTTCTCCTCTTCTGCAACTTGCAACACTCCTAAAATGACATGGGAGCCTGGTGGGGGTATATTAAATCCAGTTCCTGGGAAAGGTGTATATTTTTGCTTGCTTGCAGTGCTGAATTCGACTGTGAAGATAAACAAAAGGAAATGGACCTTTACTTGCAAAAATCATATAGCCTCCCAAATCTCAAAACTTTCTTGATATAGTCATGGTTGGAGGGTCCAATCAAGGATTGTCCAACCACACAGCCAAATACACACACACATACAACAGAACTCAGTGAAATAGCAAATGCCAAATAACATAATTGATCTTTATTGGATCATAGTCATGAAATGCGTTATAGTCTGCTGCAATGGGCTTACAATGATATATGGGTACCAGTATGTGTGAATTAGAGAATACTCTAATGATATTGCAATACAAAGCTTAAATTCTTCATCTCTAATTAATTGACTTCTAATGATCATGAGTGGTGCTTATATATGAGCTCCTAGCCTCGGGAATGATCTATGTTGTGGCAAGGCGGCACAAAACTCAATGTTGGATGAAACATGTATCTTGGTAGTGTGTAGCTGGGAATCTTCTTAAATGAATTTGGTAAAGAATATCCATTGGGTCTTGATGTGGTTCATACCACAAACCTCCCTAGGACCAGTGAGCTCATAAATGTAAACAAGTTTATCTATAAATCTCATACAGTTGTTGCATGGCTGAAATAGTGGCCTCTATTATGCCTGTGCCTGAGTCTGCAGTAAGAAAGAACCACAAGTTGCAGTGATCATGTGATGATTGGAACATTTTTGTAAACTTGCAAACAAACAAACAAATGGGAAAGAATATTTTTTGGGTGATGCAAGATTGCTCTTACACTTAGGATGCCCCTACATCAAGCACCTAGGATAATTTGAAAAGCAAGTCCCTCACTTTTTGATGGCCAGGGGGAAAACAAACTGGTCTACCTTAGCCTTAGAAATCTAGTCGAGCCTTCAATCGGTCTTCCCCTCTATTTCACCAAATATTCTTTATACTATTTGTTTCTAGGGCTTCTTCCAACTTGATTGTCCAAACTCTATTCAATTACCTCTTTTTGTTGTGGTTTTTGTTTACTCCATTCTCTCTTTAATCTTTCTTGCTCCAATTCTCCTTCATGATATTGATACAAATCTGCTATGTTGAACATTGATGATATTCCCAAACCTTTAGGTTGCTCTACCTCATATGCATTATCAGAATCAAATTTTCTGATAATTTTGCAATGTCCAAACTTCTTCATCTTCAACTTGTATGTTCCAACCAGGAATCTTTCCTTTATGAGATACACCATCACTTTCTCTCCTACCATCTTTTCTCATCGATCTTCTCCTTGTATCTACCATTTATCATTTCCAACGGATTTCATACTTTCTCATGTCCTATCTTCATATGATGTACAAACCCTTATGCTTTCACACTTCTCTCTTGTGCATCATTGATATCCCCCAACTTTGAAACATTCCTAGGACTACTTTCATATGCTACCATGAATGGTATTCACTGAATTGTTATATGCAAACTTTGCTTGCACTAATAACAAATCATAGGTTTCCTGTCTTCTCTCTTACTAGACATCTCAGCAAATTGCTCAAACTTTTGTTGAACACTTTGATTTCCCCATTTATTTGCAGATGATATGTTGAAGTATACTATAAGTTTGTCTTCATTTTCTTCCACATTGTCTTCCAAAAGTAACAAACAAACTTAGTAATATTTACATTACAAAATATTCATGTAATTCGTTAGAGTCACCGCTTTTTGAATCTCTAGAGAGAGATGTTTACACTCTGCATGATAGTTGGTAATGCTATCTTGCTTTGAACTTTGTGCTTACCCCATAGGAACTTCTTCTTCCCTCTGAATGAAAGTAGGATGAAGAGGTCTATCAACAGACCCAACCATGGTTCTCCGCGTGCTACTTTTTTGCCTATAATTCTTACTGTTAGTTTCTTTAAAAGAACTTGCCTTACTATTTTGATTGTTGGAATTTATTGCATAACTCTGTGTTGTTTGATTGTTATGCATCATATGTAACATCTACCCCATCATAGCTAACATAAGGCCAAACTTCCTTTCAAACTTATCTACAGGATCTTTTGAAGCTATCTTCTCTCTTTCATATTTACTTCTTCTGCCTCAAATTCCAAAGGAGTTTTTGTTTTTTCGTTCTTAGGGAATTGATTTCGAGTTTTTCTAAGTTCCATTTGATGATACCTGCCAGCTCCATCATTTGATTGCATAAGCAAATCTCATAGGTTAGGAAGATCTAATGCTGATACCATCGTAATATCCCCTTCAATTTTTTTCTTATTTTGCACAAATTCACTGAACCTTAGCCTAGGAAGGTGGTGCTCTAGCAACAAGTGAAAACCTTGGTAAGGGCACTCAAATAGTAGATGAACCCCCAGGGATTTTCAATGAATTTCCACCAGTAACCCTAGAATCTCAGTGGCCGAATCTGTCCTCAATTTTTTCTTCAAATTTGCCCTCCAACTATCAAAGTCAATGGAATTTATAGAAATGATCTGTTTGTAATGTTTAAAACTAATATTTATGCAAATGTTGTTTTAACAGATTTAAATATATTTACTTGGAACCTTATTAACCTTAAATTACATCAAGGTTTACTAGCTACATTATACTTCAGACTTCATTATTTTACCCTAAAATAACAAATCCTAATCTGTTCCACCCAAATCTAGCAAACCCAAATTTCTCACAATTTACACATGTGCTCACCACAAGTTTTGGTTAGGGTTTTTATGTATCTTTGATAATTATCCTTCTATTGAGACTTTGAATCCGTAATACCACAAGAAGAACCACAGAAAACCTGAAGCAAATATTCTTCAGTCATTTTCACTTGTTTCCTTTTCACATTCAGTGATATAACAGCTAGGATGGATATTTCATATCATAACTCGTCAATTATAGATGTGAAAACAAGGAATTGCAGTAGTGCAGCATTTAAATAATCAACCAAACATGAAGGAATAAGAGCAAGCCATACAAGAATGGAAGACACAAAGGCTTACTTTGGAGAACTTAAATTCAGAGAAAACTCCAGGAAGAGTGAGGTCTAATGGTTTCCTCATCCACCATCTCCAATCCAAATAACAATCTTATGCTTCTTAGGCATAATACAAGAATGAATATTTAGTGTTTTCCCCTAAGATCAGTCACTAACTCTTACACTTACCTTTCTGTTCTACTAAAGTTTACTTGTGGTCACAATTGCACACTCTATGACTGAAGGCTCAACCTAGACATCTCTTGAATGCTTCATTGATGTAGTATTGCTGTTCAAGTCTTTAGGTATAAGTCCTCTCTGTTGTGATCCTAAATCTACCAAATTGATCACTACTTCCTTTCAACCTATCACTTTTCTTGGAGGTGTTATGTACCTTATAGACACTTTTGATTTCATATGAATGGGTATAGGTTGGTGAGGCACACTCTTCCTTGCATTCTACTATATATGAGTATAGGTTGGTGAGGCACGCTCTTCCTTGCATTCTACTAAATATGAGTATAGGTTGGTGAGGCACGCTCTTCCTTGCATTCTACTATGGCTGAGGCTCCTCTACTCTCACTCTAGTGGTTGTAGCTCTATCTCTTCTTAGTGTTGGGGACCCTCTCTCACCTTCCTTCCATGGTATAGATATCAGCAGTAGGTTTACATTACAAGCTATTTTCCCAGTATCAGTAGTTCTTTTCCCTCCAATGTTGTGGGGTTGGTCTACACAACATTGACTACCTCCTAGGACCTGTTGATCCTTATTTTGGTGATCTGAAATCTACTTGGTTGATTGCTTCTTCCTTTTAACCTGTCAACATTCTTGGGGTGGAAAGTGTCGTTTAGACACTTCTGATTCTGTACATATGGGTACAGATTGGTAAGGCATTGCACTTCCGTGTGTTCTACTATGGCTGAGGCTCCCTTGCTCTTGCACAAGTGGTTGTGGCTCTATCTCTTCTTGGCATCAAGTACCTTCTCTCACCTTCCTTCCATGGTGTAGATCTCAGTGGTAGGCTCAAGTTGCCAGCTTTTTTCACACCATCAGAATGGCTTCTACCTCCAGTGTTGGGCATTTCTATGTGACATTGCCTACCTCCTATAGGATTGTCTAGCCTAGCCCTCTAGCTTTGGAATTTCCTTCATGACATTATTACTCGCACTGTGATCAATGACATTTTCATTGGCTTCAACAGTGCGTCTCAGAACACGAACACTTGAGAATTGTGGTTGTTCACCTGGACAGACCCTACCTGACAGATCATTTCTGTGTGGGTTTAATCTTTAGGTCACTATGGGTAACCCAATTTTTTACAGATAAAACAATTTCCTAAAGGTTTTTCAATGCTCTGTTATAAAGAACTTGTTAAGATAGTATCATAAAAATATAAAACTTAAAAAATGTTCAAAGGATCTTTGTAAAGATAAGAACTGAAAGAAGTTTGAATGTTAGCTTAGTAACGAAAAATTGTGTCAAACTTCCTATTATGAAAGAGATGGATGCTTTGATGGACGCATGTTTGAAAAGATTCAAAAGAATGATCAACTTGCTTCTGTAGTAGGATATGTCATGCCTAAAATAACCAGCGACTAATTAAGAAGCTATTAACTGGATGTTGAAAATCATGAATGACAACCTTAATGAAATATCAAAGAACAGCTGTGAACGAATCCTCTCTCTCTCTCTCTCTCTCTCTCTCTCTCTCTCTCTCTCTTTAAAGATAGCCAACTTGCTACTAGTTTTTTTCTACATAAAAACCTTGTGGATGATTAGAATATTGCAGACTTGTTTAGGTTTTTTTTAAACAGCTATAAATAAGAATGGTCACCATCTATTTGTGTTGTCATTTTGTTTCATTAGGTCACCATCCATGCTTTAGCTTTCAATCAGATAAAAGTTTTCAGTTGTTTTCATGTGCAATCTTACTTGGGCTTTGTTTGCTTGCAGGAACAACCTGCACTCTACACGAAACAAGTGGGGTATGTAGAGATTCTTATGGTGAGGACAAAGAATTGTCTTGGGATTCTATATCGTAGAGATAATCTGACCATTCAAAAACATTTTGTAGAAAGCAAATTCTAGCTTTTACTCCAGAAGAAGCATGCTAGTCAGAATGGCCATTTCTCTTGGAGGCATTACAAAATTCTCTTTTCTTTCTTCTAAAAAAACCACATGACAATTCAATGTCCCTATCGTAAGAGAATACTTCTAAATGCTATTCATAGATTTTAGTTTTTAATGCTTTGTAAGAGAATGCTGTTCATCCGTGGATTCTGCTTCTTGTCATGAACTATAGTCGCTCTTTTCAAAATTTGTTTGTGAAGCTCCAATGCTATAGCATTTATGTTTTCTAATTTTCTGTGTTCACTGAAAATCTTCAAGAAATTACTCTTTATTTGAAAATAAAAATAAATGTATTACATCAACATGGACTGCCCCTTGAGTGCATCTTAAAAACTACAGGAAACGGCCAAAGAAAAGACAGCCTAAACAATTGAATCCATCTGGAAGGGTTCACAATCTTATTGATTGTACATTAACTAAACCAAAATACCAGCACTAACGATAAACATTATTACTCACATCCAAATGCAAAGACAACTCTACTGTATAACTAGCAGGAGAATATCATTAAGACAACGACCTTTTCGAGAGTCCAAGACAGTTTAGGGACAGTTGGTTCATGATAGCAAGCGGATAAGGGGAGGGCACTCTTTGAGATTGAAATGCCATTTTTGCATTCCTCTTAG
>VDFB02016151.1:0-13424 GCA_007258455.2 Sequoia sempervirens
ATTAAAGACCAATCTTGTTATGTTGAGATGAGAAATGGAAAAAAGGTTACCTCCCCTAAATAGAGGGAAAAGTTGGGTAAGTTTCCTAAAAGCATGGACATAAGATTTTGTACCCATTGTAACAAGAAAGGTCATGAGATTGACAAGTGTTGGCATTTTCCTCCAGTACAACGATGGAAGGTTGTTCCGAAATCAACCAAGTTTAAGCTAACTCATGCAGATGCCGAGATATTGACTAAGTAAAACCACCTAAACATGAAAATTCGATGGGTAAAAAGCTCCTTAGTTTTATGTTTGCATAGCTTTGATTGATGAATAGCATGCAAATTTTTAGAGCACATTTTTGAGAATTCCTAATATTTGATGAAAGGAAAATTTTCCCATATGTATGTTTAGCTTTGAAAAATATACATATTTATTTTTGGCGTCACCTGTAGGGAAAATTTGAGTGACGGGTTTAAAATACTTAGATTATTTTTCTCACGGTTAAGGTAGACAGATTCAATTTTTGACAGCAGTATATGTAGGAAGTATGGGCATCATCAAAATGTCTAAGTTTGGAAAACTTTCATTTTCAATATTTGTTGTCACTTGTGCAAAATTATGGATGCTTATAAGACCCATTTGGGCACCTATTTGTAATTGTAATTAATATACAAACTCATTGTATCCACATATGTTATTTGCACTAATTCTATATGTTCCTTATTTTGGGAATCTGATTTTTGTAAACTATCAAATGTGGTTACAATTAGGGTGTAGATTCATTACACCAACAAATTGGTTTGCAAAGTTGCACCAGGTGATCTTTTGCAGACACTGGAAATTCACCGATTTGGGATGTGGCATTTGTAAAGACAGTTTACCTTTTGGTGATCATTTTTGTATATGCCTTATAAGCTTATGGACACCACTATGCGGAATTTTTCCATACGAACTGTGTAGAGGCATTGGTGCCATGCAGTAGAGTAAGACGTTGATGGAGGTGCCCAATTCTCCATTTTTGTGTAGAGGCTTGTTGAGGTCATGGAACAGAGGGAGACCATTAAACATTCATTTAGATACTCAGTATTGTCTAGAGGTTCTATTAGTTTGTGCAGCAACAAATATGTCAATTGACATCTAGTTTTGCGTAGAGGATCATGGAGACTGTGCAGTAGCAGAGGTATCACCAGAAACATACCGAGATCCCAGTTCTGTGTAGAGGTTCATCGAGGTTGTGCAGCAGCAAAGATGTCATTTGAAATTCGGTTCTATGTAGAGGTTTATCGAGTTTGTGTATTAGCAGAGGAGTTGATTTGCGGTGTGATCATTCTATAGGAAGACAATAATTCTCCCTAAAAATTTTACAGTATTGGCCAATTTACATGGATTTAGTTTGGGAAATTGTGTCTAATTTTGTTAATCTAGTTTTGTGACATTTTAGCATTTCAATATTTTGCAATTAACCACTATACTACATATTATTGTTTCTATAATTAGGTGTTAGCTAGAGAACAATTAGCATTTCAGTGGATGAGTTTCCTTGGAGATCAAAAGCTCTTTTAGTGGGGAGGATTGATCCAAGAGGATTCCTCATAACTGATTCAAATTGACGGTGTCAAAAATGATGGTGTCATTTTTTAATGAAAATTCCTTCATGTTGTAGAGCTCATCCAGAGCTTTCCAACGCATTTTGAATGGACTCAAAAAAACGCCATATGCAAAAGTTATGGCCTTTGAAAGTTGAAGGCAAAACATGTGTGCATTGACACGTGGCATGATGAGGATGAAGTGTGACATGGCATTAAATTGACACATGGCACTAGATGATGACATCAACAACTACCATGTGGACCAACTAGTAGCTGCTAAGTGGATCGATCATAAGCTGTCACATGGACCAAGAAAAGGTTTCCATGTGGACCATTTGGGCATTGGAGTTTGTTGGTAAGGATTTCATCAAACAATAGATCTCATGGGATTAAAACTCATGATCTCCTGTAAAAAATATACTTCCCTTACTACTAGGTCATGAAAGCACTATACATAGGTACGTGGATATAATCTTATTTAATGCAATCTTATCTAGGCAGATTTGGTGGAATTTGATCCCATGATCTATGCTCTACAATCCTAACACCTTAGCCATTGTGCCACATGGCTTGATGTGATGTAAACTAGATTATATTGTATTTAATTTCTATTATCCCAAAGGATTTAGTGGGATTTGAACCATAATCTTCCTTCCAAAAGGGTGGTGCCTTAACCACTATACCATGTTTTGTGAAAACAATATAATAGGGCCTTTTTGATATTTAAAGGGGATGACAGTTTTGAGTGTGTATTATTTTTTACGGACTAGTTTGTAAAGAAGTGCAATTTTAAGCCACTTAGGAGCATTTTCATGCTTTGAGTCACATAGATGCTTCTAATGGTGGTATTCTTCTTCCAATTGAAGTTTGTTAGACATCATTAGGGAAGCCAAGTTTGAGTTTTTTGATGAAGAACTAAGGGAGAAAGAGCTTACAAGTGCTACAAGAAGGTGGAGAATAGTCTCTGATCATCATTAGTATTCTTCGAAGGTCTGATAGTACTTTATTTGTAGGTTTCTAAAGTTTCATTAACAGATTGTAAGGATTTAAAAGAATTGTACTTGAAATCATTTGATTAGTGGAATGCTCGAAAGAACCCAGAGAAGTAGTCATATTGGGTGAACTTTGTAAACAACTCTATGTCTTTTATTTATGTTTTTGTATTTAGTTTCCCCAAATTTAATTTAGGTAAAAATTCTTTGGATGCAAGTTGAAAAAGAAAAATGACACTTAATAGGATAACAATCAAGTATATGACTCTGGATCAATTTTAAATGTGTAAATGGAATGAATGAGCTTTCTAAACACTCAAGTTCAATTTTAAATCCATATTTAACACAGTATAATCCCGTTTTGATCAATTTTTATAAGTCATTATTAATTCAGCATTCAAGAACCCAAAGGTGAGTTTAAATAGTTCAAAGGGGGGGTTTATGAATCGTGAATCCATTCTTCTCTATAATAATTGTAATCTAGGATGCCATTGAGAGAAATTCACAATGAAGGAATTTCTAAATCCAAAGGCATAACAACATTAGTGTCATACACAAGATTGTATGGATTTTAGCCATACAAACATTTACGAGGTAAGCCAATAATGCATAAGAGAGTTGAATATGCCAATCTTTAGCATGTTTGTTAACATTTTTTTATAAGAATTGTTTGATTGTTTTGTTAGAAGCTTTTTCTTGGCCATTTGATTGAGGATGATATGGTGTAGAGTAACAATGTTGTATGTGAAACTATTTGAGGAAATTCTTTAATTCTTTATGTTTAAATAATGTACCATTATCTAAAACTAAAGTGAAAGGAAAACCAAATTATACAATAACATTATCAAGGATAAAATGATGAATAACTTCAATTGCTATATATCAAAGTAGAACTACTTCAACCCATTTTGTGAAATGACTTGTATCTATGATAATAAAGGTATGTCCTTGAGAAGGAGGAGAAATTTTACCTATAAGATCCAAGGCCCATACAAAATGGCCAAGGAGAGACTTGCAAAAGTACTTCTTGGGTAGGAGCATGAATAAAATTGTTGTGTTGTTAAGACATTTAGGGCACTATTTGACAAAGGTAAAATAACATTATTCCATATTTTTCCAATAGTAACCAATATAACTTAATTTTTGAACTAAATATTGACATCCAAAATGTCCTCCACAAGCACCTAAGTGGGCTTCTTCAAGGGAAATGGGGATTTTTGATTTGTCAAGACAATGAAGAAGAATACCATTATACAATCTTTGATATAAGATATTAGATAAAATTATATATCACATAATGAGTTTATGAATACAAGCCTGACTTGTTTTAGTGTAAGGGTCAAGGAAAGTATAATTGTACAAGTATTGAAATATTTCTAAATACTATTCATTTGCGCCAATATTAAGACAAAAAACCATATCTTCTTTATCATTTTCAAAAATTAATGGAGAAGTGATATTATGATTGGTATTAAACTTGAAATCCAAAGATGAATCATCAAGGGATATAAGGGAAGCGACACTCGCCGTTTTCATCTACATGTTGATTATATTTCCATGGGGTATTGTCAATGTTGACCTCTTTGACATTGGTTTTGGCATTGATGTCAAGTGTTTATCTTGGAATATAAAAAGGTGTCATACATTCAAATATTCTTGTTACTTTGACACTTTAATGAAGGATATAAGACAGTTTGGTTTTGGTTGAATGTTCAGCTTGGCACAATTTTAGGTAATACACATTGGTATATATATATATATACATGTTTGGTATTCATTGAAGGTTTAATGCTATTTGATTAAGGTTGAATGCCATTGGGATGGAAATTCTCTTTGGTCAAAAAGGCAGTATATATTTTTGTGTTTATGGGTGATTTTGATAGTGAAAGGTTATTGAGATAACATACTTTGTATACATATAGTGTTTGTGTCTACTCTTGAAATATTTGTGCTAGGACATGCTTTGGTATTAAGGTTTAGATTTGGGCTACACTTATCATTTTTTTATAAGCCATCACATGGGTCTTATGCATTGACCTTGCAAGATTTGCATCACTAGACCGATGCAAGGCATTGTGATGAGTATTATACTCATATGAATAAAAGCTATGTTTTTAACACTGACATATATCCTTTGGAAGTCATGAGTTTTTGGTAGCATTAAGGTATAAACATCGACAAAATGATTTTGTCTCAAAGTGAAAAAATTATTATGTATAATTGACACAATGATTGTGCCCTAAAGTTATCATTTGGCAAACAATGAAACATGGTTTTTAGCGTCTGATTTAGGGCTTAAAGAGCTTGGTGAATGTGGTGGTATAGAGGATTGGTGAAGGAAGAAAAACATTGAGGAAATTGATGGTATAACGGTTGGAAAATGTATCTAAAGTGGTTTCCAGGTTGAACAGGTAGTTGGGTTTCAAGATGACAAAGGTGCATTCGACTTATTCTAGCAGAATTTCAAGTCTTCAATGTGAAGGTTTTCACCATGGGTTCATTCAATAAAGTTTCACAACAGTGTTTTTCTTGCATTTACAAATGGGTTTAATGTTCTAGGTTTTGTATTTCCCATTGCTAGGGCACAGGGTCGCAAATCATATAGCAATTTTTTAAGGCTTTGTGTGAATGTTGTGTCTTGCATTTTATTGTGTTGACTTGGGAGTTGGAGTTTCACGTCACATTTATATGTGTCTTGTGTTTAATGTATACACACAACTTGCATATTGTATCAACCATGGTAAAAGTCATGTTAAAGTTGGTTGAACACAAGTCATCATGATAACTTAAGGGGCAGCTATGGAAATAGTTTGAACAAGATTCATTTGATAGTTTTATATGGTGACAAAAGGTAGAAATTTGTAACATTCTGTTTGTTAAAAATAGTGATATGTTACTATTATTGGTTGGGTGCTTTCACAGAATATCATATTGAGTTTATGAGTATAATTATGAAATGTTGTTTTGTAAAACTGTATGCAAAATAGTAGTGTATAATCTGATACATTTTGTGTTTTGAAGATTCCAATTTAATGAATCTTTAGCACATTAAATGTGTTAATATGGAAAGAAGAAATGTTATGTAGTGAAACAGAGTAACCCTCTGTAATTGATTTATTCATGTTTGAGAATGTGTTGTATAAGGTCAAGTCAGTGTGACAAAGATGACATTTTTTCCAGTGAGGTTGTATCTTGCTAGTGAGGCTTATGTTTCCAGTGAGGCATTTTGTAGTAAGTGAGGCATTGCTAGTGAGGCATTTTTTGTTGCTAGTGAGGCATTTTGTAGCTAGTGAGGCATTTTGATTAATCCAGTGAGACATTTTATTGAGTGGTTTTTCATCCCTATGAGGGTTTTCCACTCATGAAAAACAACTTTGTTATGGTGTGATTTCCTTCTTCTGATTATCTGAGTTTTCTCAAGTATTTCACTTTTATTATTTATGATGTTACATTCAATAAATGAATTTTTGTATCATTGAAATAACATGAGCATATATTGGTGCAAATTGATTAAGTCAAATTGAAGATCTACGTATATACTCTTTGTGATGAGTCATGTTTGATAGCTTTACATACATGATGTTGCACTTGATAGTTGAATTGTTCTGATCTCACAGTTTTTAAGGTTATCTAAACTTTGTCATACCACTGATTCAATCCCCCCCTCTCAATGGTATCATACTCCAACAGTCAATAGTGTAAGACGAAAAATGTTTTAATCTTGATAATTTAGAAAATCATATTATTAGGATAGTTTATCATGTTTTGCTTGATAATATCCATTTATTTTTCTTATAATCAATTGAAAATATTTGAATATATTAATATGATTAAAATTAATGGATAACATTGCACATAAATCAATGATAAGATCTTCATATTCTATAATGTTATTAGTGATTAAGAAATTAAGATGGTAAGATAAGTGAATTGGCTTACTTGAAGAAGGTAATAGTATTATACCAACACTAGAGCTAGTTTGACAATTATAACTATCAAAATATAAATCCCATGTCTAATCAACTTCTAATGAGAGGACATGATTATCAATAAATAAATCTTGTTTTGGTAAAGAAAATGGTGAAGGAGCATCATCTAAGTGGTTATTCAATGCTTGACCTATAATTTCATTAAAATCAATAACCCTTTAGCAAGACATCCTAATAGGTCATTTCTAGCGAAGAGATTTTTAATGGATCAAATTTCACAATAACATGAACTTCAACATTTAAAAAATATTTCTTAACATATTTTTTGCAAAAATAATAGCTATACATTTTTTTATATTGTAGTATATTGAATCTCATAATCAAGTAAATTTGATGAATATAGTATACAATACATTATTTACCAACAACATCATGTTGCACTAATAATACCACGATACCAATAGACGAAGCAAAGGTGTAAAGAAGAAAAGAACATTGTAAAGAGACTAGTTGTAAAATGAGAGGATTAACCTAATATTATTTTAACTTCTCAAAGTCCTTTTGAAAGTCCTTGCTCAATTGAAAATGAAAGTATTTCTTAAGGAGTTGAGTGAAGGGGATATTTTGATTTTATAGTGATGAAACAAACTAGAAAACAACTTGAGTCTTCTCTTATAAGCTACAAAGTTGAAAAATATTTTTAAGAGGTGGAATGTTAACTATGAAATCATTTTTTCTTTGCCTCCACCCCAATACCTTAATGTGACACAATAAATCCTAATAGTTTACCACTATCCACACCAAAGACACATTTATAAGGATTTAAGTACATATTATATTTATGAATTTTCTCAAATATTTGATGGAGGATTTTGACATGATCTTGGCATGAAACAAATTTAGCTAAGATATCATTGACATAGTCTTCTAATATATTGTGAATGAAGTCATAAAATACTAGTGTCATGTCCCTTTGATATGTTTCTCCAATTAATTTTAATCCAAATGTTATAACTACCCAACAAAATATTCCCCAAGGTGTAATACAAGCTATTTTAAATTGATCTTGAGGATTAATGAATATTTGATTATACCCAAAAACCATCCATAAAGGATAGTAAATCAATATAGTGGTAGAATCAAAAATAACCTCTATGTTAGGAAGAGGGAAAGCATCTTTAAATTAGGATTTATTATGGTCACAATAGTCACTACACATTCAAATATGACTATCAGGCTTAGAAACAACTACAATGTTTGATATCCAAGGTGAATAGTTAATAGGGTGGATAAAGTCAGCTTGTAAAAGCTTCTCAATCTCATCCTTAACCAATAAATCCATTATGGGGTGCATTTTATGTATCCTTTGTCTTACTGGTTTAGCATCACAATGTAACATAATGTTATGAATGACCGCTTTAGGATCTATAGCAAGCATATCAAAATAAGACTAAGCAAATAATTCAGGAAAGTAACGTAAAAGTGTAGAATTTTCTTGTTGTTCATTAGAGTTGATATAATTTTTAATTAGAATAAACCTTTCAAGATTGTATGGTTCCATCGAGACATCAACAATATCTCCTATAAGTAATGTATTGTAATCTAAGACATCATGAAGGCGAGGGAAATTTTAGGGTATTTCTTGAGAATTCAATATATCATTAGATGTAAAAGAATCTTTCCCAAAGTACACTTTGAAATTTAGACTATATGTAAATCCATAATCATGATGGTATTGAGGTAAATTGTCATAAAATATCAAAAATTCTACTTAAGCCTCATATTGGGAAGATATCTAATAATAATTCTTTAGTAGTAGAATCTATGTCTATTGTTTCAGGATGAACTAGATTAAGTGATAATGGAGGTTTATCTTGAGATATTGTGTTTATGTTAAGGGAAGGTCTACAAGAGGATTTGGTGGGTTTTGAAGGGAAATAACCAAGTCATGTTATCAAGCCTTGTGTGTTGAGTTCTAGAGGGACCTTGATACCTTGTTCCTTTATACCTCAGTCATTTCCTTCATATCTAAATTGAGAGATGATTCTAAACCCCCTTCCATAAATAGATTATATTTATTTTGATGAAGGTGGTTATTCATGACTATTATCATTAAATAAGAATATGTAACTAGAATCCATTGTAGAATAAGGATTAGTTGTAGTGGTAAATTAGATGTTTGAGGAGAGGTTATTAGATATTGTGTGGATGCTACCAAGACATCTTTTGGTTCTTTGAGCTTTGATGGTGATATTTTGTACTCCCCAAAGAAGGTTGTAATGCCTCGCCATACAAACCCCAAAGGACAATAATTAAGGCACAATTTTTCTTTTTTAAATATAAAATATAAAATATATGCATATTAAGTTCCATTGCATGAGATTCAATTACATGAATACAAGTTTGTCACCTAAGTCCTTTGGGGTGCACGAGGTAACATTACATATTCTAAGCCCATAACGAAAAGATAAACAAAATTCCAAAATGCATTAGTTAAGTCCATTCATCCATCATAGCTATAACATTGAAGCATACACAAGAGATAGACCATTATGAACAAGATCAACTCTACTTAAATAACCATACACATATATATATCTTGTAGCTGCCGTCGTGCAAACCCCGGAGAACACACACATAAGCGATAATTTTTTAAAAAACATAATAATAAAAGTAACATGTAACAACATTAAACCAAAATCACATAGCAAAACACATAACATTAATACACTTGGTTCCTGGGGCACAGCGAGTTTACATTGCAACCACAAACAAAAAATAAAGATAAAAACAACATAACCATTTAATTTGAAAACCATATACAATGATACAATATAGCCATGATGCGAGTAAATGGCATACATAAATTTACATCCATGATAAATCTTTTAACAAGATCCAAATTAAACCTAACTATTACATCATTGTTTCAATATTACATTACAATCTTCTTTGATACATGAATTACATTGAATTTCCCAACATGGGAATAGATACAAGAATAATGAACATGAAGTACAACTGATCACTGGAACATCTGCACTGCGGAAAGCTGAGAAGACAAGACGCTGATGGGGAACCCAACGGGTGCGGAGCACGTTCCACCCAACCATGTGAATTACAAAGTAACTCACCCCCCGTGCTCAGAGGTGACGAGGAAGTGAACCCGATCATGAATGTCAACCGACTCAACCACAATATGATATGAAACAAATACAACTCAAATATACAATGCACAACCATCAACGTTCTCAAATCACATAACAAGTAAAACCAAGAACTCATCACAATAACATGAAGTACTAACACTTAACAATCATGAATCAAAATCACAAGAATTCAAATAAACATTATAAAGAGATAACATGAAGTACTAACACTTAACAATCAGAATCAAAATCACAAGACTTCAAAGAAACATTAAAAAGAGATAACATCCAGAGGCAACAACAACAAAACAACAAGGGTGTGTCAAGTGGAGAGTGTCATCGCATAGCTCTCATGGGATTTCGGCCTTCCTCCAACTGAGGCGCGCCCATCTATGGATATCCGCCTTCCTCCTTGGCTGGCACCATAGGGTAGCTAATGCGGAACCAATAGTCTCTGTGAAGGCGAGACTATGACCACCGCACAGCCTTCTCGATCTATCACTTCTGGCAAGGTAGCGCTAATGCATAGCCGAGGAATCCAAAGTTTTATTATCTTGTGTTTTTAGAACTACCCAACCCCCTAAATCTATTGTTTAGGTTATCACTTGTTTACTACTCTTTCGAGGGTTATCCTGGCCCTTCCTCATCCGAGGCGCCGGCGCCCACGAAGAGCCACTCTCCCTCCTATGACCCCTAGCATATCTCAAAACAGGCAAGGGTTGAACCATAACAAAATAACGAAGTACCAAAACAAGAACCATGCGAGGCATTAGCCTTCTCGCATCACTCATAACCAAAAAAATCTTACAACGCCGTTCAACCCTTCCTAACATAAACCATTAAGTATCAAGTCCCAAAGTATAACCAAGATGAAGAGAACATTAAAATTAAGCAAGCCTCAGGAACAAGGTTACAAAATCAACAACGGGTTCCCACATCGAAGAGTAAGTTTACAGTAATTAAATAGAAAACGACAACCGAATCACGCAATTTCATAACTTAAGGCAAACAATTAACTCCATTACACAAAACACTCTAATTCTGAGTCCATATGAAGAACACAACAAGTTAACAATCCTATGTCAAAATAATTAATTCTTAACAAAGTACATCCGATAAATATAAAAAGAATACATGCAAAAACTCCAACCAAGGAACTCGAGAAACCATTGAGAATTAAAACATGCGATAACAATTTCACTATCATATCTAATTTATTTCAATTAATAACTCGTAAAAATTCCAACTTACAATTTTTATAAATACAATCAAATCCTTAACTTCTATACTTACAAACCATCTAAATTAATAAAACTTATTACAAAAATATTATATATATATATATATATAAATCTATATACATACTCACCTATATATATATATATCTACTAACACTTTTCTTTCTTATAATTCTCAAAAATCTTACAATAAACAAAAAGAATGTACTCATACCCAAATTATGAATATACACATTATATATATATAATAGCTACTTAAAATATATTAAATCAAACTATACTAAATATATAAATCAAATTATACTAAAGCAAATATATAACAATATATATTAATAAATATACACAAATTTAAATTTAAAACAACCAAATTTTAATAAACTCTAATAAATAATAAAAAATTTTAAAAGAACAAAGCCCGCCCCACAAGGGACCGCTGGTAGTCCTACGGACTGCGCGCAGCAGTTCGTATGACTGCTGCGCCAGCAGTCCACGGACTGCTGTGCCAGTCCGTGGCCTGGCGCAGGGGTAAGGGGAGGGGGTACGGCCTGTGCCGTCCCTCTCCTCTCCCATAATATAAAACATATATTTGATTTTTACAAAATTTAATTTATAAGTTTTATTTTATTTTATTTTTTTTGTTTATTCTTTTTGTTTAAAAATATAATTCCGTCCTGGTACGGACGCTGGTGAAAATGAGTTATACTTTTATTTTCAAGAGTAACAAATTTTTAACTATTTAAAACCAGACTTTTAATTTAAGAACAATAATATAAATATCTGTATATATATAATATTTATATATGTATATGAAAAATATATATATTTATATATATATATATACATATATATATATGTATATATATATATATATATATATATATATATATATATATATATATATATATATATATATATATATATGCTCTTATATATATATATATATCTTGAAGAAATATTTCTTCTGATGTAAAAGCATTGATTAAATTACATTTAAGATACTTGATGGAATTATATGTAATAATACGAAGATAATAATTTTAAGACTCATCAAAATAAAAAGATTGATCTTTTTCCATAGTAAATAATAGAGACAAATTGGGCATATTCAAACGGATTTTAACATAATTTCCTTCTGTTTGTTGCAATGGAAATGATTTCAAATTTTGAAAATAATTTTCTTTCAAGAGGGCCTATTTATTTCATCAGAGGAAAGAGGGTGGAACCTGTAGTCCTACGCTCTCGAAAATCCGATGTTGACTGCCTGAATCCGATGACCTCAAAGAGCTCCTTGTTCATGCTTCCAAATCTCCTCTACAGAATTTTGCCCTCGAACTTGGATCCGATTCTTTGTTCAGAACTCTAGGAAAACACCAATAACAGATTGATAATCCCTTTCTAAAACTCCCCTCAAAATATAGCCAAGATCGAAAAATCTCTTTTCCCAGATTCAAAAATACATAACCCAAATACTTGTGCAACTTTCGTATCCCTCCTTCTCTCTGTGTGTCAAAACTTACAAAAATGCCTAATTAAATAAAAGATATTCTCCATTTCTTCCAAAAAACTCTCAAAATCAAAAATAAAAGAAAACAATTCTTTAAAAGCCAGCTTTTTAATTAGATCTGTATTCTTATTCGTTCTCTCCACTTTTTTGTCTTTTCTTTTGTTTATTGTTTTATTTTCATTTTAACCACTTTGCATCACGTTATCTATTTCAATTCCAGTAATTTCGATTCCTAATAAATTATCTTCAATCAGGATAATTGAATTAAAATAAATAACGCATTCTAATATTGAGTATCAATTTAATTAGAAACACATGACTTTATAAAATCAATAAAGAAGCATTTAAAATATTTTTCAGCTCGAAATAAAATCAAGCATTAAAATGCACAATTATTGACTACATTTAATTAACTTTAGAATTCTAGCACCATAAGGATATAGGCATCAATTGAAATGGAAATCGCCAACTTATAAAATACCACATTAATCAAAATACGACAACACACAAAACACAAGCCACAAATGACGACAAATTCACAAAATAAACAATACCAGACAAACGAGACGATTTGACATCATGGGACGGAAGGACTTCATCGTCACCTCTGTATCAACATTTAACCATTGGGTTATTGGTGCTCGCCCTGTCCTGCCGAAGCAGGTGGAATCGAGACTTGTACCTGCAGTCCTGCATACAAACAAAGTTGTGTACATGTGCATATATACATATATATAAAACCGAAACATTAAATTAAAGTACTGCATTGTGAGAAGGAATCACAACATAACAAGGCACTCGCAAACGAGTGATGCCATATTGTCCTTCATCACACCTATTCTAACAATTATAATCAACTGATAAAATAACATTTCTAAACTAACAATTCATCTCATGACATATCTAGTTAAATCACTGCATCATAATATAATTCTGAAAATGAACTAACATCTAACCAACCACAATGTCAAATGAAATAATCAAATCCTCAAGTGCATAAACATAATCACCAACAGTCTACTAATGGAATACAGCATC
>VDFB02016152.1:0-61203 GCA_007258455.2 Sequoia sempervirens
TACATCATGATACATAGATACAAATCACATGAATACATATATATAAAAATTTCCTCTAAGGGGATCTCCCTCCTCTGAAGTGTCTAAGAAATCTCTTGCTTCCTCCCTATCCTATTGGTGGCCATAGTGGTGGTGGTCCCATACTCCCCTGACTCCTTGATATTCCTAATCTATCTCCTCCAAATTACATCTGGGTCTATGTCCTAGCCAAGTAGGGTGGAGCCTACTACTCCATGAGAACCAACATCTCATAGAGAGCCCTATAGTATATCACCTCTTGAGTGATCTATTTCACCTCATCCATAGCTTATCATGTAGGTATCCCCATTATGTCCTCTACCTACTATCTCTGGGCCCTCTCAAAGTCTAGATATCTATGGTGAGTTAAGCTAGCTATGTTTGTAACTATAATAATTGTGTTTATGCCTAGGCTAGGTGAACCTATAGCCCATCCCTCTTTGAGTTAAGATATATCACCTACGTCTAAAAACTATCTCTCTCAACTTGAGCTTGATCCATGTTTGATCTTAGCCTCACTTTATATTTTCCAACCTCATATCACTTAGATACTATTGTTACCACCTACATCCGAGTCTCCTCATATCCCTCTCCACCTCCCTATGCTAGTAAATGTACCTATGCATGTATCTATACTTGTGGCTATCCCACTATTTGGGATCCCTATTCTCCATCTCTGCCATCACCTAGATCTCCCCATCCATCATCTAATCTATCTCCATAGTCTCCTCTCCCTCTTGCTACCAATACAATTGGTAGTCTACACTGCCTCATCTGTCATCCTCAACCAACTCCACTTGGTGACTATCCTACCCTTTGTCTAGGTCTTCTCAATCTGTTGGGTCTATTCCTTTTACACCATGTATCATACTCTATGGTAGTGCCCACGTTAGCCATATCTACATGTAAATCCCTTCAAATGGGTGTCAATGCCTCAAAATATATGATTTTTTTCATCCAAAGTGATCATCATACACCAATTTGTAACCTCTCTCTATATCTTTGAAAATATATGTTATCCAATAGGTACCCCATGTCTCTACCCAAACTGTCTCCATACCTACCTAGGGATGTATCTCTCTATGATGTGGGTTGTCCTCTCTATCAATTATCTTTATTTCTTATAGTAGGGTAGCTACTTCACAACCTCCTCCAATGTCTTGCAGTCTCTCCATGGACTCATTTAAAATTCTATAGACTATATATCTCTCACCATGAGTACCATATATCTCCTAGTATCCTCTATGCAACCATCTCACATAAATATATACATAAGGCTATCCTACACCCCAACCCCTATATATCACTAGTCATATGATATTAACCTTTGTATAAATCAAATTTTTCTAGTCTACCCCAACTTTACATCACTTACATAGCTTAAACCCTCATAAATATAACCTAAAATTGTGCTTTTGATCTAACCTAATCCTTGGCCTAATAAATGTATATAAATCTATTTGTCAAGACCCCAGTGATAGACACTCACCACTGGTCCTACATCGGTTGGTTTCCTGAACACTCGCACATGACCCACTTAGTGAATCACCCTTATAATTCCTACCATCATGCCTACTACTATACTCTAGGATGCTCTAGACTCTCTATATTCTTGAGAGATTGAGAGTGTAATTGAGCTCTCTTGACCTTCCCAACCCTACACATAGCCATCTTAGCCTTAGGGTTTCATCTCTAGCAATGAAATGCATTATCTAAAAGGATAATATGTGAGAAACATTAAACATTGAATCTGTTGCTTAAAGTGTTTAAAGCGCATAAAGCAAAAGACGTGAACCATAAAAATAGATATGCTGGGTCAAAGAAATATACAACACTATTTGTTTAGAGGTCGATTCACTCTTTATGTGTTGATTACTTAGCCTATGAACAAGTCAACTGAGAAGTGTGTTTCCAAATAAATATTGACTGGTTCCTTTATTTAATCACAAGATTGAGAATAGGGAATGTGCTGTAAACTTGGCACCATTTTATGAATTCTCTTATTCCTGTAGAAGTATTTATTTCTTGGAAATTGATTCACTTTTTAATCATGTGCATAATTGAATTAGTGAGGTATAGTTGGCATGCGAGAAGTTCGATCTATTGTTTACTAGGCTGAGTGTAAACTTAGAAGGCTACCACCTTTTTTTGTATGTGTTGAGTTGACTTGCAAGGCTGAAGTGGTGTCGATTGGCTTACCACTTCTATATGCCTCAATGTATCATTATTTAACATAAATATATGAAACTACTCTCTCATTTGGACGCTCATTCATAAGTTACATTCTGCTGCTTTTATTCTAGAGATATATTTTCTTAGACTTATTTTGTGAGGACATAGAGAAGGAGGTTATTATGAGATATTGCATTGAGTGAATATAGTAATTGGAGGAAGCCTAACAAGCTGAAATTGGAAGGTTGAGAACTAGATTAGTCTATTGGATTAAGTGATCAATAGGCATGAGAATCTATTCTCCTTTTATTTGTCTTTTGTTATGAAAGAAGGGATGTCTTGAATGATTTGTTTGGAATTGCATGAGAATGCTTGCATTAGTCAATCGTATTATTTTATTATGGAAAGGAAAAGAATCTGTTTATGATTTCCTATGAAGTGTTTGTATAAACTCCATAATAGGATAGTTTGTTTATCATTAGTATTATATACTAGGAATGATGAAACAAGAATAGCTTAAGGGTTATTTATTGCAAAGTTATTTGTAATACTAGAAAGCTTATATGTTATTCCTAGGATTATATTATCCTATGATGGGGGCAACATATGTTTATGCTTTATGGGTAGAAATACCATTGCATTTTGGGAGAGGGAATATGCTATTTCTGAGGTTAATGGATACCTATTGAAGGAAAATACCTATGCATAGATTATAATGGCCTAAAGTCAAATCGAGCTTGAGCAGTGTATGTGAATAGGATGACCATCACTCGAATTACAGAGTGAGAGGACTTTGGAAAAATTAGTGTGATTTCCTTTGGATCCATTATCAATTCATCATGTTCCATTTATACATGCTAATTCAATATTGTAGAGTCTACAAGTTCTAGTTATGTAGGACACAACACTAAGCTCATAATGGTTGTCCTTACGAGGTTACTCCACCAATCTCTTCATCGAAGGGTAGGGCCATCTATCAGATGATAAATGTGTGGGGGACTGACAAAAAAACACTTGAGTGATGCTTCTCCTCCTCAATAGGCAACCAATATTTGAAAGGAGATTCTTCTACCATCTATATCTATTGCTTTGAAGCTTGGTTGAGCTATGCATGTTATTTGTACACAATCTTTGGAAATATTGTAATATGTGGAATATTATTTTGGAAATGGAATCAAAATTGGAATTTTTTATGTCATCTATGTTCATTTGTTCTCCTTTAAGAAAATAATGTTTTTATGGAAATGGTTATGAAACATAGCTTATTTACTTGAAAGTGAAAACTTAGGAAATTTGCTAGCATGAACAAGTGGCATGTTACATGTAGTATCAGAGCTACCAGGTTTAACTCTAGAACCTATGTGCTCACCATACTTTCCATCCAACATTGAATGAGAATAATGTTTGGAAATTATTGTGCCAGGATGGTGCATCTCAGGTTAACTACAAGAAATTCAATAATCAGGAATAAGCGTTACCTGAAATCCAAGAAGGAAAAAGAGGCCATTGTTTGTATAATAGAGGGTAGCAACTATGATAATGCTGTCTAGTTAAACGACACTAAAAATTTTAGTCATGCTCTTTCTTGGATTAGTGAAGTAAAGGGAAGGATGAAGGAGGAGGAAAATTTCAATTATCTACCTCCGATTTCACCAACAAACGCTGATTCCTTGTCACTTTCTAGGGATATTCCCTTGGAAGGGAGTGCCAGCCCAACATTCATATTTAGATACTGTAGAGTCCTTCCTATGTTGGAAGTGATTTTAATTTCCTCAAGTAATGAATCAGAGGGTTATGTCCCCCATAACTATGTATCAGATGACAAATCTGAAGGTTACTATCCATTTTGGGATAGATATGAGCAAATGAGAGATGAACAACAATTTGAGGGGTATACTCCATTGAGTTATGTGTCAAAGAATGAAACTGAGGGATATTCTCTACTTGACTATCTGAATAGTCACTCTATGTAATTGAAAGGATATTGAGATCCTTACAAATAATAAAAATCTCATGTTTATAAAAAGCTTGTACTTTAGTCTTATGTGAAATTTCTTTATGTGTGAATGAATGCTCATTTAAATGTTTTCCATAAGATAATAAGAACATGGATGAATCTAATATAGATTAACCTTTAGGTATAACCCTTTTCTTGCAAGGATGGTGAGAACAAGGACCAATCTTGGATGGAGTCAAGAAGTTGGACAAGGTCTAGTGGGTGATGAAGCTAAATTGGATAAATTTTTGGTTATCATTCATGAAACCAATGTAAGGTTGGGAAATATTGAGTAGGAAATAAGGGAAAGGGAGAGAGTAGAACAAGAAGTTTTGATTAATGAAGAAGTCCCTAACAATGAAGATGAGGGAGAGAATTCTCACAATCATGAACAAAACCATGAACACGAGAATGAGAAATCTCACTCTCAATCTAAAGGAACTAGTAGGAAGCATTTAGCTAATGAACTTTCTAGGGACATGAGGAAAATAACCTTGCCCAAATTTGAAGGTAGCACCAGTGGGGAAGAAGCTAAGGCATGGTTGATCCATATGGAGAAATATTTTGAGATTACAAACTATTCTGAAGTCATGAAAGTAGTATGGGGAGCCTATTAGTTAGCAGGTGAAGCCTCTAATTGGTGGATGAACAAGAAAATGGAACTCAAAATTAGTTCTCTGAAACTTACATGTAACAATTTTTTGGAAATATTCCAGAAAAGATGGTTACCTCAGCTCTTTTTCAACTAGAAACTTACTGATTTTCAAAATTTGAGACAAGGGGAGATGTCAGCAAATGAGTGCTAGGAAAAGTTTACCCATTTGTTACTCTATGTACCAATGAATTAGAAGGATGAATGTTTTCACATAAGGAAATTCATTATGGGGCTTAATAGCTAGATTAGTGGAGAGGTAGATGTTCATGGTCCAACCACTATGGATCTAGTTTATGAAAAGACTATTAAGTAAGAGAAGAAGCTCAAAGCCATCTCTATCTGCTAAGATAATAGGAATCATAAGAAGTTTGTAGGAGCTCAAGTTAAACCAACTCCAAATAATTTTGAAGGTGTGCAAGATTTTTAGAAACAAGGGGAAAAGGGACTTGAAATAATGGAAGAAAATCAAGGAGGGAACGCAAGAGGAATAGTTTTAATGGTGGAAATGCCAACAATGCTAGAAGTAATGTAGGTAAATATAGAGAACTTGCAAGAAAGAAAGGATCGACAACATGATGCTTCACATGTGGGGGAGATGACTATGCTATACATTGTACCAATAAGCCTTTTGGGTCACGATCTTATGGAAACCCACTTCCTTAACAACAAGCGACATTCCAACAAAAGATTCATGCTGCCTTGGATGATCATCAAGTGGATTATCAAGTTACTCTAGTAGAGACTCTAGGTATTCTATTTGGTTTACCCATTTCCATACTTATATATATTGGAGCTACTGATTTTTTTTCACCTAGAATAGCATAAAAAATATCTAGGAAAGCTGGTTATATGGCAAAGTAATGGATTGTAGAATATGCAAACTAGACAAGAGCAATGGTGGAACAATGTTTGTTCGAAGCTAGGATTGAGTTACCTTGTTTTTCTACAGAGGTAAACCTATATGTAGCACCCTTAGGATCCTATGATGTTATCTTAGGAATGAACTGGATTTGGAGACACAAAGCCAAGGTAGACTGTCATGCCAAAACAATAGAATGCTTGGATAATTTCAGTGACCAAGAGATGTTGCAAGGGATACCTAGGGAGGTCAAGTTGCATCAAATATCTGATATGCAATTGCTTAGTGCTAAGAAGAAATGGTGCAAGATATTTAAAGTTAAGATGGAAAATATTGAAGATTATAAAGAATTTAAATCTCATGAGGTTCTTGAAAACTATGGAACAAAAAGTTACTTAGAAATGGAAGAAGGTGAAATGATGGAGATTGGAGAGACATATATGGAAAGATATCCTATCTAGCAAAAGTTTTCATATGTGTTTCCAAAAGAGCTACTTGGATTACCACCAAAAAGGAGATTTGACTTCTCCATTGATATAGTACTAGGATCTAAACATGTGTCTAAAGTACCTTACATAATGACTACAACCGAGTTAATGGAACTTAAGGCACAATTAGATGAATTTTTGTCTAAGGGATTGATAAGACCAAGTGTATCACCTTGGGGAGCACCAATAATCTTTGTAAAAAAGAAGAATGGTACTTTGTGATTGTGCATAGATTATCAAATGCTTAACAAAGGTACGGTAAAGAAAAAGTATCCATTGCCACACATTGATGATATTTTTGATGAAATGCAGGAAGATGTATTTTCTAAGATTGATCTGTGATTTGGATACGACCAGTTAAGAATCAAAGATGAGGACATCTTCAAGACTACTTTTAGAACATGATATGGGAATTATGAGTTTATAGTTCTACCATTTGGACTAACTAATGTGCTAGTATCATTTATAAACCTAATGAACAACGTATTTAGGGATTACCTAGATAAATTTGTTTTGGTTTTCCTAGATGATATCCTGATTTATTCAAAGAATGAGGAGGATCATTGTAAGAATTTAGAGATAGTTCTGCAATGACTGAGAGAACATAAGTTGTATGATAAACTCTCTAAGTGTACTTTATTTCAAAATAAAGTGTAGTATCTTGGACATGTGATCTCAATAGATGGTATCTCAGTTGACCTAGCCAAGATCAAGGAAATGCTAGAATGACCTTTGCCCAAAAATGTCTCTAAAGTAAAAAGTTTTATAGGTTTGGCAGAAAATTATAGGAAGTTTGTTACAAAATTCTCCAAGATAGCCTTTCCAATTACTTCTTTGCACAAGAAAGGGAAGAAGTTTGAGTGGACAAAAAAATGCGAAGAAACATTTGATCTACTCAAGGAGAAGTTAACTTCTGCCCCAATTTTGGAAGTACTAGATCCTGATGGTGACTTCACTGTCATCATAGATGCATTAGGAGAAGGCTTGGGTGGATTTTTAATGAAAAAAGGGAAAGTAATTGATTATGAATCAAGGAAGTTGAAACCCTAAGAGAAAAATTATGCATCACATGATTAAGAGTTAGCAGCATTGGTTCATGCATTGCAGATGTGGAGGCATTACTTGTTAGGGAAGCCCTTTGAGATGAAAAATGATCATCATGGGTTGAAATATCTATTCACTCAACCTAATTTGAATGAATGATAGAGAAGATGGTTGGAGTTGATATCTAATTATGACTTCAATATCAGATACATAAAGGGAAAAGAAAATTGGGTTGTTGATGCCTTAAGTCATAGATGTCATATTGCCTCAATTGTGACAATCCAAACCAACTTTAAAGGAAAAGTATTATAGAAATGTAAAGAGGATGAGTACTACATGAAAGTTAAGCAAGAACTCATGAGGAATCCACAAGATGCAAGGTATGAATGATTTCATTTTGAATCCAATGGATTGCTTAGGTATAAGGGGAGAATGTATGTACCTAACTCAAAAGAGTTAAGAAATTTGATATGGAAAGAAGTTCATGAAGCACCATACTCTGGATATCTTGGCGTGACAAAAATGTTGGCTAATGTGAAGCCATTATATTTTTGGAAAGGGATGAAAGGGGATGCTGATAGATTTGTTGATAATTTCCTTGAATGTCAAAGGGTGAAAGCTAAACATCATCATCCTGCAGGCTTACTATACCCACATGATATTCCAGAGAGTAACTGTCAAGTCATAAGTATGGAATTTGTGCAAGGATTACTTATGTCAAGGAAAAAGCACAATGACATTCTTGTGGTTGTGGACAAGCTTTCTAAGGTAGCACATTTCATACTTGGGAATATAAATGATGGATCTCCTGTCATTGCTCAAAAATTAATTCAATAAGTGTTTAAGCTACATGAAATTCCTCATAAGATTATCTTAGATAGGGATGCATGAGTCACCTCAAGGTTTTGGAAAACCTTATTTTCTGCACTTGGGACTCAACTAAATATAAGTTCAACATATCATCCATAAATGGATGGACAAACATAAAGGGTGAATCAATTATTCAAAGACCTATTCAGAATGTATTTCATGGATCAACAATATAAGTGGGAAGATTACTTTCCTTTAGTGGAATTTTCTTATAACAATTTCTACCATTTCACAATAAATACGACTCCTTTCAAAGCATTATATGGTCGAAAGCATTGAAACCCTATAAGTTGGGATAAAATTGAGGATAGGGTGATTCTTGGGCCAGAGATGTTGGCTGAAATAGAAGAACAGGTTAGGGTTGTTAAGCAAAGGCTAGCTAAAACCAATGATAGAAATAAAAGTTATGCAGATGCAAACCGAGTACCTAGGAATTTTGCATTAGGTGATAAGGTGTTGTTAAGGGTAAAACCTCATAAGAGTTCTATCAAGTTTGGAAAGTCATCCAAACTATCTTTGTGTTATGTAGGACCTTTTGAGATTCTTGAGGAAGTGAATCATGTAGCTTACCAAATAGTGTTGCCACCAAATCTTGCCCAGATGCATAAAATCTTTCATGTTTCTTACCTAAAGAAGTATATACCAGGAGATAATCATGTAATTGATTGGAATGATTTATAGGTACATGACCCTAGAGTGGTAACAATTGTGCCTATTAGGTGCTCAGAACACGTAAGATTCACTTGCATAATAGAGAAGTTCTATAGTGCAAAGTCTAGTGGAACCAGTATGCAGAAGATTCTGCCATTTGGGAAGACTATGATGAGATGCAACAAAAATTTCCACATGTTTTGCATGCTTATGAAAGTTCTTGAAAAACAATGTTGTTCGTATTTTTAGTTTATGTTTGATACATAAAACATCAGGGACAATGCTTCACAAGGGGGGGAGTTTGTCACACCCCATTGTGTGTTTACCTATTTACTATTTCAATGTTAGAGTAAATTATTGAATATGTGAATGTAGTTGGAATTATGATTGGAAATATATGTGGTTATACTTTGTTTATCAGAAGATTATGAATGAATGTTTGTTTCATTAAAGTTATTTGATGGAATGCATGTAAGGAATGAATGGTTATTGAATTTGATATTCTAACTATGAGAAGTATTATGTAAATGATTGTTTTGATGAATGAATAACTACCATGAAATATGTTAACTTGGATGCAAGATCATTATCAATCCTCTAGGAGCGAGGGGAAGTATCACTCAAGAGAAGAACTTGGTTGGGTAACCTGTAATGAAACCTAACTGAGCTTACACACACACTCACAATAGAATGGTTGAGTCAAGTCATAGTGTTGGGAATTGGTAAGTCGTCCTTTAGTATGATGTGCTTGCATTAGGAAGAATCTTGATTATTGTTAAGTGAGTTCTTGGATGGTGTTTATGAGTTTGGTGTCTATGAGTTCTTTATATTACTATACTTGATTGAGGATATATATATATAGAGGATGTATATATATGTATACATATGCATGTTGACGATAGCCATATATGTATAAGAGAACACATACATAAGAGTACATAGGTAGACGTACCTATGCATATTTATGGACATGTTACTTATGGGCATGGTGAAATCATAGGGACAATAAGACATGTATGTATATATATATTTGCATCATATGTAAATATACCTATCGAAAAGATATAAATTATTTATGTGCTTGACTATGTAATCAAATGTATATATATAAGTGTGTGTGTGTGTGAAATGTGGGAATGTTAGTAAATCAACACAAACCTTAATGAAACAGATTGAATCAAAGATTTGAATCAAATAAACTACTCTATTTTGCAGTTAAACAAATCTTTTAAGAACGTCTCATTGTCCTCTATTTCCAAGGATTCGTTAAACCATTTGGCTCTCAGATTTTTATAAGAGCACTACAATTGTTAGAATGACACTTGAACAATGAGATTGTTGTTCTAAATGCAAGAACTAAGTTCCTACATGCAACTATGTGATGATAATGATAATGGATATATTTGACAAAGTGATAAATGATGTTGGATTATACAATGTAAATGCTATGATATGAAGCTAAGATGATTCTACATATGCTCAAAGACTAACTAGGAATATGCTAATCTAAAATGCAACTATAAAGCACCGTGTGATTCTACAATGCTAAATTTAAAGCCAAACATGATTCTATATGCAACTACAAAGCAAAACATGATTCTAACTATAAGACTCCAAGTGCTCCAATGCTTAAAGCTATTCCTGCATGATAACTCTACTCAAATGTGGGATGCAAAATAAAATGGAAAAGGGTTGTATTTATAGGATTTTGCAAGCATCTTGTGATGTGGCAAAGATCGATGGTCCAGATTCAAACAAGAGGGATGAACGATGGAGATGAAGAAAATCAAGAAGGTGTTCCCTTGACCAAAGACAACATGCCAAATGGATGGGGAATCAAGTGTGTGAAGAAAAGATCATGTGTTTGAATGCCAAATGGGTGGGAGAATCAAGTGTGTGAGAAAAAGACCATGTGTTTGAAAGTTTTTTGAAGAAGTGTGTGAGGAATAAGCCATGTGTTTGAAAATAATTCTAATTAAAAATTAGAATTATTTAATTTCATGTGACCTTGGTGAGGTGGAATGAAAAGTTATAGACATGTGCTTGAATTCCTAATTTGGGATTAATGAAACTTAATTAAATAAAACAAGCTTATGGAAATTTGTTTATTTAATTAAATTAGAAGAATACGATTTTAGAATTGGAGAATTAAAGGATATGAACTATATAAATAAATTGAGAATTTATTTATATGTAGATGGAATATTAATTAAATAACTAGTATTTAATTAATTAAATGTCTGGACCAATTTTTGGTGTATACAATAAGATATATACATATATACATATGTATACATGTATGAGTTGACAGATGGAAATGTCCATACAAATATATTAATATATGTATACATACGTATACATGTACATAGACGTGTATATATATATATATAAACATATATATTTATATGTATTATGATATGGTCGATCTATGATAAAGGCCAATTTAAATTTTATGAGCCATGGTTGATTTAATATAAATGCATCACTATTTTTAAAGTAGCACATTGCCAAGCAATGAAACACATTATCCAAAAGGATAATATGTGATGGAAACATTAAACATTGAATCTGCTGCTTAAAGTGTTTAAAGTGCATAAAGCAAAAGATATGAACCATAAAAATAGATGTGCTGGGTCAAAGAAATATACAAATCTAATTTTTTAGAGGTCGATTCACTCTTTATGTGTTGATTACTCATTCTATGACCAAGTTGACTAAGAAATGTAATGTCAAATGAGTATTGACTGGTTCCTTTGTTTAACTACATGATTGAGAATATGGAATTTGCTGTAAACTTGACACCATATTATGAATCCTCTTATCCATGTAGAAGTTTTTCTTTCCTAGAAATTGATTCATTGTTTTAATCATGTGCATAATTAAATTAGTCAAGTATAGTTGGTGTGCAAGATGGTTGATCTGTTGTTTACCAAGCTAAGTGTAAACTGAGAAGGCTGCCACCTTTTTGGTGTTGAGTCGACTTGCATGGATGAAGTGGTGTCGTTTGGCTTGCCACTTCTATAGGAATCAATGTCTCATTTTTTAGTATAAATAGATGAGCCTACTCTCTCATTTGGATGCTCATTTAGAAGTTACATTCTGTTGCTTTTATTCTGGAGATATATTTTTTTGAGTTAGAGTTATTTTGTGAGCACATAGAGAAGGAGGTTATTGTGAGATATTGCATTGAGTGAATATAGTAATTGTAGGAAGCCTAGCAAGTTGACATTGGAAGGCTAAGAACCAAATTAGTCTATTGGATTAAGTGATCAATAGGAATGAGAATCTATTCTCCTTTTATTTGTCTTTTGTTATGAAATAATGAATGTCTTGATTTATTTGTTTGGAATTGCATAAGAATGCTTGCATTAGTGAATCATACTATTTTCTCATGGAAAGGAAAATAATTTGTTTATGATTTCCTATGAAGTGTTTGTATAAAATCCATAATAGGAGAGTTTTTTTTATCATTAGTATTATATATTAGGAATGATGAAACACAAATAGATTAAGGGTTATTTATTGTAAAGTTATTTGTCATACTAGAAAGCTTATATGTTATACCTAGGATTATATTATCCAATGATGGGGGAAACATATGTTTATGCTTAATGGGTAGAAATACCATTGTGTTTTGGGAGAGGGAATAGGTTATTTCTGAGGTTAATGATTACCTATTGAAGGAAAACACCTATGCATAGATTATAATGGCCTAAAATCAAATCAAGCTTGAGTAGTGTATGTGATTAGGATGACTATCACTCAAATTACTAAGTGAAAATACTTTGGCCAAAGTAGTGTGATCACCTTTGGATTTTCTATCAATTCACCATGTTCCATTTATGCATGCTAGTTTAGGATTGTAGAGTCGACAAATTCTAGTTATGTAGGACACAACACTAAGCTCAGAATGGTTATCGTTACAAGGTTACTCCGCCAATCTCTTTGTCAAAGGGTAGGGCCATCTATTAGATGATAGATGTGTAGGGGACCACATTTGAGTCTATGGTTGGTGGAAAAGTGCTTGAGTGATGCTTCTCCTCCTCAACAGGCGACCAAGATTTGAAAGGAGATTCCTAGACCATCTATATCTATTGCTTTGAAGCTTAGTTGAGCTATGTATGTAATTTGTACAAAATATTTTGAAATATTGTAATATGTGGAATATTATTTTGGAAATGGAATCAAAATTTGAATTTTTTTATTGTTGAACACCCAAAATACTGAGAGGGGGGAGGGTGAATCAATATTGTACTAAACAATTCAGCTATAAACCATAAAAATATTAAAGCACATCTAATTGCATTTGTAAGTAAAGATATGAAAGAGATCATAACATCACACAACATGTAAACACCATAATTTTTATGTGGAAAACCCAAAATGGGAAAAACCATGGTGAGGATTAGCTCACAATATATTATAATTGGTCATAAGATATTATAGGGGCACATTTCTAAGACACATTATCCTTGAAAGGATCATAGCATGAAATGATTAAAAAATTGAGTGTGGCTCACTGCCAAAAATTGAATTGATGGAGTGCACCTTTCATGTGCTGAATACAATTCCAATTAAGCTTAGAAACCCAAAAACTGCACTAGTTTATAATCACACAACATATACTACAATTATGCTTAGACACAGAACTCATACTAGTTTGCACACTATCACACATCACTAGTCGCACACCACATATGTGTCACACCTTTAGTACAAAATTGTTTCATATATATATGCTATTACATCCTTACACATCAATTAGGATAACCTAATTGGGTGCATACATAATTCAAAATAGCTTGTCGACTTAGACCAAAAATTCTTTTATGCTCAAAACAAGATGTGCAAGACATAAATCGGGTTGGAACGAACCTAAATAGGATCTCTTTAACATCCGTTCAAAGATATTAATATTCATACATCTTTATTCATGATGGCCAGAGGAAAGCTTATACCACCTTGAACAACTCTAAGCAGAAAATTACATGCCAATATTTTGTCATTCATATCTTTTAGCCTATTTGATGCAGGAGCATCCAAGGGGTCAAAAAGAAATCTTGTATAAAAAAAAAAATCTGAGTTATTTTAAATCCAATGAGGGCTTAGAAGTTCTGATCATCATCAAGTTCCTTCTTTTAAGTGTTCAACATTATCGCTGTGACATTAAGGTGTCGCTGGGAGTAGGCAGTGGGCTATGCCAGCAAGTCACGGGTTTTTATAACTCCACAACCTCTAAGTAAAGGTTCGTAAGTTCTGATCTTTTGCATCTTAGTGATGGGGTTTCATCGGTGGGAGATTAACATTTTGGTAGAACAATGTCCCCTATCCCATCAATGGTTCGATGGCTATATTGAGTGAAGGAGCACATAGAAGTTACATTAGAAAGAATATTACACATCAGTGAGACTACATTTTCTATCCCTTTGATAGCCCGACAGGCCATCAAGACTATGAATGAATGACATCATGAGGACTTGGGAATATCGGTAGGACATGGAAGCAAGTTCCCCTGACAGAACGACAAGATATATATATCACGGGGAAATTTAGGTTTTGAGTAGACATGATATCTTGTCCCAGTGATAGGCCGACAATCATGATCGGTGAAAGGGAAAAGTGGATGAGTGATGGTTGAGAAAATCAAAGGGTGACATGTGGTAGCATGATATTGGGTATTTCACATCGTTATTGTGAAATACAACCTCATTGGCCAGCTCGTGGAGATTTCTGATTATGATGCAACAATTTGGAGACTTCAATTGCTGATTGGATGATAATGGAAACTATGACATGAGTAAGGCCGACCTGGAGATTTCGATATAGATATAAACAAGGATGGAATTCCTGTGTGGGAGAGATGGGTTGGAGTATTAGAAGAACACACAACAAAGTATAGTGAAGGAATTTAGATTTGCAATCTGCAGATGCATGTAAGAAGCTCATAAGATGGCATGTAACTCTATAATGTCAGTCCAGTAATAAAGATCATTTTTGCTGTGCAAACCTGGTTGTGCATTATCATTCTATTTTTTAAGGGAAGGCCCCTTCATCAAGTGGTATTAGAGTAGGAGTTCTTGAGTTTATAACAGAGCACTGAACGTGAGGCAGTTATAGCAGGACCTATGAGTGTGGGTTAAGAACAAAATTCCTCCAAGATTTTCCAACCATGGTAGAGGTAGAGGAAGGGGTGCTGGAGGAGGAGATCCCCCTAGAGATGAAATTAGAGCCATCAAAAGGTAGATGCAAGCCTTGCAAGAAGAGTTTCAAAGGGGAAGAGGAGCACAACAAGAAAGAGATGATAGTGATGATGAAACAAAAGAGGAATTGGAAGAGGAAGAACAAGATTAGATAGATCCTGGAGAGTTGATATTGCTAAGAGCAATATCTAGTCTAGGAAAGCAATTGAAAATGGAAGTTTCAACTTTTAGTGGAAGCCTGAACCCAGAAGAATTGATCGATTGGATCAATGATATGGAAGAATTTTTCGAGTTTGAAGAGATAGAAGATCCTCACCAAGTAAAGTTTGCAAATACCAAGTTAAAAGGTCATGCAAGTATATGGTGGAAAGAGGTCCAACTTGAAAGAGGAAGACAAGGAAAGGATAAAATCTCCAAATGGGACAAAATGGTGGGAAAATTGAAGACACAATTCATTCCTTTGGATTATGAATTGGAGCTGCTAAAGAAAATATAGAGTCTAAGACAAGGAACGAGGACAATGAAAGAATACATAGAATAATTTCACAAGGTTCTGATTCGAATCAGACACTCTGAGGCAAACAAAGAGAAGGTTGCTTGGTATGTCAATGGGCTGAAGCCTAGTAAACAGGAGGAATTAGCACAGGTAAGAATGACTACCATTGAGGATGCTTATCAATTATCTCTAAAGGTTGAAGAGAAACTGAACAAGAGGTTTGAAATCAAGAAAAAAGGAGGAGGTCGAGGTGGAAAGACTGGTAAACAACCATATGGAGGTAAAGGTGGTGATTAAAGAAAGGTGAAGGATCTAATACTAGTCAAGATTAGCCAAGAGATGACTCATATCAGCCTCGTGATCAGAATAGTGGATATCAGAGAGGTAGAGGAAGGTCTAGGCATGGACTAGGAAGAGGAGATTTTAGAAGAACATGTTTCCAATATGGTGATCAAGAGGGACACAGGGAATATGAGTGCTTGTAACACCAAGAGAAGACAAACAATTGGCCTAAAGGTAAGGAACGAGTAGCCCATGTAGATGAAGACACTTGATCCTCATAGTCTGAAGATACAGAAAGGGGTGAGTTCCTTGCCAGAAGGGCCTTGATGGATGAAGAGAAGGAGCTTGACCAACGAAATAATTTATTCCACACTTGTTGTAAATGTGAAGGCAAGGTCTGCAATGTCATCATTGATGGAGGTAGCACTGACAATCTAGTGTCAAAAGAAATGGTCACCAAGTTACAATTGGAAAGGAGAAGGCATCTAAGTCCATATTGGATTGCATGGTTGTAGAAGGATCAAAGGGTCCTAGTCAGTGAACAATGTTTGATAAAATTCAAAATTGGTAACTACAGGGATGAGGTTTTGTGTGATGTGATACCCATGGATGCTTGTCACATGTTGTTGGGTTGACTATGGAAGTTTGATCAATGAGCAATGCATGATGGATATGCAAAAACTTATTCATTAACGAAGGATGGAGTTAGACATAAGTTGAAGCCTCTGAAGGAAGCATATGAAAAGGTATGCAAAAATGCATGAATTTGTTTGGTTGATGGAAGAAAATTATTGGAAGGTATGAGACATGAACACATGTGTTTTGCATTAAGTTAAAGAACTAAAAAAGAAGTTAGCAGTGAAGTTCCTGTAGAAGTGCATGGTTTGCTGGATGAATTTTAGAGTATTATTTCTGATAATGTGCTTGAAGGATTACCACCAATAAGGAAGATTAGTATCAGATGGATCTTATTCCTAGAGGCAATTTTCAAAATAAGGCAGCCCATGAATGACTCCAGTGGAGAGTGAAGAGTTGTTGCAAAAGGGATTGATTAGGGAGAGTTTGAGTTGATGTGCAATACCTGTAGTACTAGCACCTAAGAAGGATGGAGAATGGAAAATGTGTACTGATTCGAGAGCCATTAATAAGATTACCATCAAGTATCGGTTTCCCTTGCCAAGGATGGATGACATTATGGATTGCCTGAGTGGAGCTGAGTATTTTACAAAGATTCATATGAAGAGTGGTTACCACTAGATTTGAATAAGAGAAGGAGACAAATGGAAGACAACTTTCAAGACCAAAGAAGGCCTGTATGAGTGGTTAGTCATGCCTTTTGGGATGACCAATGCACCCAACACATTCATGAGACTCATGAATGAGGTATTGAAATAATTTTTGGGTGAGTTTTTCATTGTTTACTTGGATTACATTTTTATTTTCAATAAGACGTTGGAGGAGCACTTGATGAATATTCAAGAAGTTTTTGAGAAGCTGAGAGAGGAGAAGTTGTTGATCAACTTGAAGAAGTGTAGTTTTGTGAAATGTGAACTAGTGTATCTAGGATTTGTTATCTCAGCAAAGGGTTTGAAAATGGATCCAAAAGGGGTAAAATCCATTGTGGAGTGCCCAACACCAAGGAGTGCTACTGAGGTAAGATATTTTCATGGTCTAGCTAGTTTTTATCAAAATTTCATTAAAGGATTTAGTAGTATTTGTGCACCCCTAACTAAAGCAATGAGAGGGGATATAAAAGAATTCAGATGGAGTATAGAGGCAACAAAGAATTTCGACTTGCTGAAGAAGAAGGTCACGAAGTAGCCAGTCTTAGCATTCCCATATTTCAATAAAGTATTTCAGGTGGACTGTGATGCCAGTGGCAATGCCATTTGAGCTGTTTTAAGTCAGGAAGGTAAACCTACCACTTATTTTAGTGAAAAGTTGAATGATGCAAAGAAGAAATATTCTGTTTATGATCAGAAATTCTACGCCATAGTCCAGGCTTTGAAAAAGTGGAGACATTATTTGTTGCCAAAGGAATTTTTTTTGTTTATTGATAATTAGGCTTTACAGTATTTGAATAGTCAAGAAATATTAAATCAAAGGCATCTGAAATGGTTTGAATTTATGCAAAGTTATACCTTTGTTTTGAAGCATAGGAGTGGACGATCGAATAGGGTCACATACACCTTGAGCAAGAGGAAAAACTTGTTGACAGAAATGTAGGTTGAAGTTGTTGGGTTCAAGGAACTCACAAGCTTGTATCCAAAAGATCCTAATTTCATAGAAGCTTGGGAAGCTTGCAAGGAGCTTGTCACGTTGGATAGGACAAGGTGGTTGAACAATACCATTCAAGATGACATGTTGTTTAGAAGGAATCAATTTTGCATTCCTAGGAGTTCGATGAGGGAAAACTTGATCAAAGAGAAGCATCATGGTGGTTTGGTAGGACACTTTGGTTGGGATAAGACCATTTCCATTGTTGGTGAACATTATTATTGGCAGCAGCTACAACAAGACGTGAAGAAGTTTATACAGGGTTGTTGGGTGTGTCAGTTGGCGAAGGACACTAGTCAAAATACTAAACTGTATCAACCATTACCTGTACCGAAGAAGCCATGGGAGGATGTCAGCATGGACTTTGTTCTTGATTTTTCAAGGATGCAACATGGTCATAAATCCATATTTGTGGTGGTGGAAAGATTCTCGAAGATGGCACACTTCATTCCATGTCATAAGACTAGTGATGCTGTTCATGTTGCAAAATTATTCTTCAAGGAGGTGGTAAGACGACATGGTCTACCCAAGAGAATAGTTTTAGACCAAGATACGAAGTTCGTTGGGTATTTCTGGAGGATGTTATGGAAGAAGTTGAAAACTGATTTAAAGTTTAGCTCAACACATCATCTGCAGAAAGATAGAAAAAAAAAGGTAGTGAATGGGAGTTTGGGCAATTTGCTAAGATGCTTGGTCAGTGACAAACCCAAGGGTTGGGATTTGGTTTTTCTGCAAGAAGAGTTTTCTTATAACAATTTAGTCAATAGAAGCACTAGTAGATCACTATTCTAGATTGTATATGTGAGTAGTCTGAGAAGTGATATTGAATTGAGGATGATGGATAATGAAGGAAAGCATAGTGCTGAAGCTAAGGAATTTGCTGAACATATAAAGAATGTGCATGAGGAAGTTAAAAAGAATATCAATAAGATGAATACATAGTATAAGGAGAAGGCAGATCAGAAGAGAAGGCATAAGGATTTTTCTATTGGAGATGAAGTCATGGTTCATTTGTAGAAGGAAAGGTTCCCAGTTGGTACATACAATAAGCTAAAGATGAAGAAATTTGGACCGTGTAATATTTTGAAGAAACATGACTCAAGAAATGCATATAATGTGGAATTTCGAAGTGGGATTCATGTCTCACCTATATTTAACATTTCAGATTTGACTGAGTATCATGAAGGAAATATGGAGCATGAATTGGCAGAGGCATAGTGGAGTGTTCCAACACCTGCAACAAAAAATGAAGAGATTGAAGAGATCCTAGATAGTCGTGTGGGAAGAAGTACCAAGAACAAACAGTATAATGACTATTTGGTGAAGTGGAAAGGAAGGCCAGTTGAAGATTCAACTTGGTTGCCCGAGTAAGAGGTTAGTCATCTTGGCTTTCCTCTAACTCCTATGAAGTGACAGAGTCACTTTCAAAACTACCCCGGGTGTCTGATGCAGGAGCATCCAAGGGGTCAGAAAGTAATCTTGCATCAACAAAAACAATATGTTATTTTAAATATAATAAGGGCTTGATAGTTCTGATCATCATCAAGTTCCTTCTTTTGTGTGTTAAAAATTATAGCTATGACATTAATTTTTCACTGGGAGTAGGCAGTAGGCTATGTCAGCAAGTCGCAAGTTTTAACAACTCCACAACCTCTGAGTAATGGTTCATAAGTTATGATCTTTTGCGACTTAGCGATTGGGTTTCATTCATAGGAGATTAATATTTTGGTGGGATGATGTCCCTTGTCCCAACGATGGTCCGATGGCTGTAGTGAGTGAAGGAGCGCATAGAAGTTACATCGGTGGGATGACATTCCTTGTCCCTCTAACATGGCGATGTCGGTAGGAGGTTCTCTTATCGACGTGACTACATTTGTTGTCCCTCTGATAGCCTGATAGGCCATCAAGACTATCAATGAACGACATCAAGAGGACTTGGGAATATTGGTAGGACATGGAAGCAAGTTCCCCCAATATAACGAAAAGATATATATATCGCAGGGACATTGAGGTTTCAGGCAGACATGATATCTTGTCCCAGCGATAGGCCAATGATTGTGATTGGTGAAAGGGAAAAGTGGATGAGCAATGTTGAGAAAACTAGAGGATGACATGTGGTAGCGTGATATTGGGTATTTCACATCATTGTTGTGAAATACAACCTCATTGGCTAGCTTGTGGACATTTCTGATTATGATGTAACGATTTGGAGACTTTGATTATTGATTGGATGATAATGGAAACTACGACATGAGGAGCAAGGCTAAACTGGAGAGTTCGATAGAGAGATAAACAAGGATGGAATTCCTATGTGGGAGAGATGGGTTGGAGTATTAGAAGAACACACAGAAAAGAATAGTGAAGGAATTTAGATCTATAATCTACAGATGCATGTAAGAATCCCATAAGATGGCATGTAACTCTGTAATTTCAGTCCAGTAATAAGGATCATTTTTGCTGTGCAAACCTGGTTGTACATTGTTGTTCTAGTTTTTAAGGGGAGGCCCCTTCATCACTATTCAACCAAAAATGCTGAAAACTTGTCCATAGATGCATTTAATAGTCCCGAATAATATACTAAAATCACATAGGCCGATATTCTACTATGAGTAATTCTGAACCAAATTACCAAATTAGGATAACAAAACAACTGTTTATCGGATGGAAAAAAATAAATGTTGGCATCAATGATAACACACCAGAGAGCTTATTCTTCATTCTTCCAAAAATATCTCCCTTTTTCATTGATGGCAACATGTGCCAAAAATGAATCTCCAAAACTATGAACATAAATTGTACAATATGCCAATTTTTTTTTCAAAGTTTCTCCCTCTTGGGGTTCGAAAACTTATGAAAATTTCATACACACCAAAACTTCTCCCCCTTTGACATCAAGCACAAAGGGTGTGCCAGAGATAAATTTACAAAATAAAATAAAATAACAAAAAAATCTTTTAACCAGAATTGGGGGCACCTTCTAATTCCTTGAGAATGGCTTCCCAAATAGGTTTTCCTTCATCCCAAATCCCCTTCACTTTGACAAGAGCTTTGAGCAATGATTCCAACTCTACTAATCTTTCTTCACCTTCTTTCAGAGTGGATGGATCAACATTTATCTTTCCGATTTTCTCTGCATCTAACAAGGCACTTGAAATTGGAATATGTTTGGACTTCACTAGATCTCCAAGTTGTCCAAACCGTCTTATTGCGTCCTTTTTTAACCTTTGTAAGGTGAAAAAATTGTTTTGTAGGTCTAAGTTAGAAGTCCAGGAGGAATAATCTCTATCATCTACAACTTTGTAGGCTCTGGAGGCATTTGTAAGTTGTGAATCTATTGATTCCATTAAGTATTTAATACCTCGAGTGGCATCTGATTGCCACATGCAATACAAAAATAATATTTGAGCTTCCTCTTCACATTCCTGTACCTCTCTAAACATTACATCACCAAGATATGTGTGGTTGTACATTTTTCCTACAATACCAATAACCTTTTCTCCAATAACCTTGTCTCGACCTCTTTTTCAATTTTCTCCTTTAGACTAGAGGTATATTCTTTGAGTGAATCAACCAAGAGCATTAGATTCTTAATAGGAGCTAAGGAGTCATCAATTGTAGCACTGAGAGTTGTATCCTGCAAAGCCTTGATGGCATCTTTTATTAGTTTAGACCCTTTATGATAATTTTCAACAATTTCCTTTTAATTGGAGTTAAGAAAGGTACTACAAAGCTCTATCCTTTCAATTAGTGAAATCTTATTTAGATCCACATAGCCTAGATGGGATGGGAGCAGAATCAGCTATGGTGGAAGCACATGATGGATCCTAGTCTATCTTGAAAAATAACCTTAAGAGTACTTCCATATGATTCTCCAGATGTCATTGATGGCTCAATGGTCTTTTGAGATTCTTCTTCATTTCTTCCAACCACTATTTCTTCCTTGTTTTCTTCTTTATTTTCCTCTTCTTCCTCTTTAGAGGGATTTTCTAATGCTTTGTTTTTATTTTCTTTCTTCTTCTTGTCCTCATCATCCTTTATATCACCACTCTTTTCATCTTTGATTTCTTCTCCATTATTTTTATCTTCTTCACCATTGTTTCTAGTATTCTCTTGATGTTCTTGTGGAATATCACCAATAGCATTGTTATACCGATCTTCAGTATGTTCTCTAGTTGTATCCTCTATGTCATCCAAAGGAGAAAATGTCTCCAGAGAAGCATGTATATCATCAGACTTACCCAAATGTGATGTCATTTCAATGAAATGATCCTTTATTTCTTTACAAATAATGGAGGGTAACATTTCTTCTATGTCAATACCCTTGTCTTTAACAAGCTCCTGTACTTGAGCTATATGAGATGAAGAACCAAAAATCATCCCAATCTTCTCTTCCATGTCTTAAATTGTAGAAAAATTATCTAGCTTCAACCTTTCCACACTTCCTTTTTCTCTTGTCATGAGAATGGTGACTCTCTATTTAACTCTGAAACTCTTAGAATATTCTACTAATAGGGTAGCAGTGTCATCCCCTGACAGGGAGGATCCATATGCATTCAAGGAATCAAAATTAATCTTGTCATCAATATTTACAACTTCATGCCTTCTTTGTACTAGAGCTTTCCATACATTTTCAATTACCTTCTTTCTCATATCTTCCATACTCTTATAAAAAATAACCATGTATTGAATGAAAGCATTTACATCTATTTCATTTTCTTCTCCATTGACTTCATCAAACAATAGCTAAAAGATCTTCTGATTCTATCATATTATTTACTAAAGGTTCCAATCTTAAAGGAGAGCAGTCTCTTACCGAAGGAGAGTTGGGATTTTCCTCCATAAGTTCTGAAGCACCTTCTTTACCCTTCTTTTCATGCACATGAATTATGAACACATTTTCTTCCTCTAGCTCCTCTTCATCAAAAGAGTCCACAACATTTTCTGTTTCAGCTGCTTTTGAGATATCTTCATTGTTGGTGGAGGCACTACTTCTTCTATTCCTTTTAAACTATCTTTCTTCTTGCAAGCCAAGGTCAATCTCCTCTTGTACCACATCACTCATGTTCCTTTTTTTGTTAGCCTTTTGCTTTATCCTTTTTTCAGGGGTAGTAGAGGGTGCAATAAGGAGTATATTCTTCCTTTTAGAAGCTTGGGTGTTAGGTCTAATGGAAGCAGTTACATTAACTACTGCTAGAGCACTGTGTTCTACCTTCTTTCTTTTTACTACTGCAACTACACCAGGTGTAGTAGAGGTAGTAGTGGAAGATGATCTTGCTAATTTTCTAAGTCTGGAGGGCACTCCAACATCTTTAGCCCTCTTCTCTATTGCAACTTCCCTTAACCTCTCAACATCATCCTTAGAAAGTGTATGCATTTGTAAGTATGCCTCAACATTCTTATTTACCCTTTTAGCTCTTTGAGGTGTTGAAGTCTCCAAATGCACTTTAGATGACTTCTCCTCATATGTACCATGCTGGGATAGAGAGGGATCCTTAGGGATGTTTAGAAAAATTTCAATGAGTCCCTCAGCCACCTGCTCATCAATATCATATCCTAGAGGTTCTATCCATAGATCCCTAGGTTCTACTTCCTCTATAATGCACTCATCAATGGATTCTAGGAAGGTTATATCATTTTCATGTTTTTCTACTAGGATCTTTGGAATTCTCTCTTTCATACATGTCATTCTGGAAAACTACAAAAATGTAGGTAGAGCATTATGGGTTGTGCCTTGAATTCTCTAATGCTACTCAAATAATGAAAAATTTGATGTGCTATTATGTTAGGGTTAGAAATGGCAGATGTCTAATAATTAAATGTAGATTTAATTAATAAAAAAAGAAACTAAAAAACACATAGAATAAATTAGAACATAGAGAATTTAATGTGGTTCACCTAATTCGGGCTACATCCACCAAACCACAGCCATCCAATGATTTTATTATCCAGTGCAAAAACCTATTACAATCTTGCGAATAATCATGTTTTTCATCATACTGTAACCCCCATCCGAACCTCTTTTTAACAAGCTTAGAAGCTTCCAGATTCGGGTTCTACAAAGTTGGTTTTTTTCCTTTTTTGTTGATTTTTCCCTTTTTCGGTGACGACGCGAAAAAGTGGGAGGACAAATTTTCTAGGGGGCTGCCGCCCCTGAACCCCCACCCGGGGCCCGGCCCGGCCCCAGACCCTGGCAAGGATACATGCCGGGGTGTACAATATAGCATGATCAGTCGTGACATACCAACAATCTCCCACTTGGAGGCTGATCAAGCTCCACACCAACACAATCTCCCACTTGGAGATTGATCTTGGACGACACTGCTGCACTTACAGCTCCCACTGGAAATAAGTACCTTGGACCCTATTACTCTATTATACTTGAATTCAAACTTGAAGGCCAACTGAAATTGAAGAGTTCAACTTCTCCCTTGTCATCGCCTTCATAAAAATATTTGTTGGATTGACATCTGTATGTATCTTGTCTAGCTTGACCTGTCCATCCTCCAACACTGACCGAATGAAATGATATCTCAACTGTATGTGTTTTGTTTTAGAATGCAAGGAAAAATTCTTTGCAAGATGTATAGCATTCTGGCTATCTATAAACAAGTAATTTCTATCCTGTTATTTTCCCAACTCATCTATGAAAAGTTGCAGCCATATCATCTCCTTTGCCGCCTCTGTTGCAACAACATACTCTGCCTCTGTGGTGGATAAAGTAACCACCTTTTGCAATCGAGAAATCCAACTCACTGCTGTCCAACCAACTGCAAATACATAACCTATGGTACTCCACCTGGTATCTATATCCCCTGCCAAATCTGAGTCAACATATCCTTTTAAATCAGTATTAGAGCCCCCAAAACATAAACATTTATTGGATGTACCTCTCAAGTACCTGAGAATCCATTTTACCGCATTCCAATGCTCAACTCCAGGATGACTCAAATACCTGCTAACAACTCCTATGGCATGTGCAATATCTGGTCTTGTGCATACCATGGCGTATATTAAACTTCCTACAGCTGAAGCATATGGTACCTTGGACATTTTTTCTTCCTCCTCTTGTGTCTTTGGACACATATCCTTAGTCAATTTAACATGACTAGGCAAAGGTGTGCTGACAGCTTTTGCATTCTCCATATGAAATCTCTGCAACACCTTTTCAACATAATTAGCCTAAGATAAAAACAATTTTTTTTTTTTTCCTATCTCTACAAATTTTCATACCAAGGATTTTTTTTGCTTCCCCCAAATCCTTCATAGCAAAATATTTTGCTAACTGTTGTTTTAGCTCACTTATGTGATCCATATTAGACCCTGCTACAAGCATGTCATCAACATATAAACATAAAATAAAGTAGCTGTCATTATCCAACCTCTTAAAATAAACACAATGGTCAGAATTACACCTGCTGTAGCCTTGCTCAGTCATAAGACTATCAAATTTTAAGTACCATTGTCGAGGTGCTTGTTTCAAGCCATATAATTTTTTCTTCAATCTTCACACTAGTTTCTCCTTACCTTTGACCTCAAATCCTTGTGGCTGTTCCATATATATTTCCTCTTCCAAATCACCATGGAGAAAGGTTGTTTTAACATCAAGTTGTTCTAAATGCAAATCTTCAGCAGCCACAATACTTAAAACAATACGAATATAAGTCATTTTAACAATAGGAGAAAAAATCTCATCAAAATCCATGCCCTTTTTCTGTACAAATCCCTTTACAACTAATCTAGCCTTAAATTTCTTCTTACCTCCATCCTCCTCTTTCAACCTATAAACCCATTTGTTTGGTAAAGCCTTTTTACCTACAGGCAACTTGCATAATTCCCAAGTCTGATTTTTCAGCAAGAGTCCATTTCTTCTTCCATTCCATGCTCCCATTGAACCTTGGTATCCACCTGCATAGCTTCATCATAATATTTCGGTTCACCGGCATCAATTAACAAAATAGTATACAAAGAGGGAGAGAATCTTTCTGGAGGTCTACTTATCCTTGAAGATCGTCTAACATTCACAGGAGTTTGTGGTATTTTTTTGTTGCAATTGTTGCCCAACATGAGGAACCATTGAAACATCATTGTTTGGAATATCATCCAACACTACATAATCATTTTCTTTCTTCTCATGCTGTAGCAACATATCTTTGTATAACACTTTCTCATTGAATATGACATCCCTACTTCTCACAATTTTTTGATTTTCAAAATCCCAAAGCCTATAACCAAATTCATCAATGCCATATCCAACAAATATACATTTCTTTGATTTTGCATCAAGCTTGGTTCTATTTTCAGAATCTACATGTGCAAATGCTTCACAACCGAAGGTTTTGAGAAAAGAATAACTCACCTTCTTACCTTTCCATGCTTCCTCTGGAATACCACAACCCAAAGGATTAGAGGGACCTCTATAAATTAAATACACAACAGTGTTTAAAGTCTCTGCCCACATTTTTAAAGGCAACCCAACATGCAATCTCATAGTTCCGTGGCTCCATTATTGTTCTATTACATGCACTTAAACTCCATTTTCTTGTCAGTTATCAATCTGAGCATTTTAATACCATTAGAGGAACAATAATCTTCAAACTCTTTGTTGCAATACTCACCACCATTATCAGATCTGAGACATTTTAGCTTTTTACCTATCTCATTCTCAACCAAGCTTCTCCATTTTTTAAAAGTTTCAAATAGATCATATTTCTACCTAAGGAAATAAATCCATACCTTCCTAGTTGCATCATCAATGAATGTAACATAATATAGAGAGCTACCAAGAGAAGACACCTGAGGTGGTCCCCATACATCCGTATGCACAAGCTCCAATTTTTCATCTTTCTTTTGCTTCCCATCCTTGAGAAAACTTTTTTTTTTCCATACACACAAATTTCACATAAATCCATATTAACACATTTTAGACTTGGTAAAAAGTTATTTGAATGAAGTACTTTCATACCTTTTGCACTCATATGCCCAAGTCTATTATGCCATAGTGCTGATTTAGAGTCCACAACTGTATGATCTTCTACCTGCTGAATTGCAGCAACTATTCTTGAACATTGACCTTTTTCCATACCAATTAAAGTAGAAGGAATAGTATGACCTGTACAAAGACATAAGGTGCCTACTTTCACATGTTTTTCTACCACTAAGGCACCCTTTGTGACCTTCCAATTTTTATCACTAAATGTAACAACACAACTTCATCATCTAGTTGCCCTGCTGAAATTAAATTTTTGCTTAACTTTGGAACATGCCTTACCTCATATAGTAGCCAATGATTCCCATTCTGCAACTTAATATTGATTCTTCCCTTTCCAACAATCTAACAGGGTTCGTTATCTCCTAAATAAACTAACCCAAAATCCCCTTGGACATAATCCCATGAAATTAGGTTCTAGTGTCTTCAATGGGAAATACATGATTTGGAATTTGTGAGAATGCACCCATGGGGTCAATTACATAAACCTTCCATGATAATCTTTTAAATTTTGGTCTAGGTATCTCAGAGGTCTCAACAACGGTTGGTGTGGCCATTTTTCCCTCAATTCACTTATAAGTGCTAATGCAAATTACTTCTAATACAAACCCACAAAGTATAGATAGTTGTAAATACCTTTTTCATGCTTCGATGAAAACTATGGTTTGATGCCAGATGCTTTGAATCACCTTTAACGATCCTTCAACTTGCTCCACTCTTCTCCAAATGTGTAAAAGTGATTTAACTCAATTTAGAATTTCACTTTATACCTTACAAATCTGCCCTAACTTCATATTTATTGCATTTGATCTTCAAAAAGTGATAAACACCTTATGAATACTTTGTAAACCATAAAATGCTCTAGAAATCTTCAAATTAGTAGATTTTTTGTTGGAATATTTTTCAACACCTTCAAAATGACATTTTACATCACATATCTTCATGTCACTGCTTAACACTTCATATATCAGGGATTTGTTCGATCTCTTTGTAATTTCTCCCGCTAAATCCACTACTGAGTTTAGTTTTTAGAAGAAATATTTGCACTATATGTAGGTACAAATGCATTTGATTCATCCTTATTCTTAGGCTCTTCCTTCTTCTTCTAGACCTTCTCCATTTCCTTCTTAACTTCAATAGGATCAATATTCTTTATTGGCTTATTCCTCTGTTTCAGATTATTTTTCTTTCCATTCTTGCTTTTGCAAAATCTTGAAATATGTCTTGGTTTGTTATAGGTATGGAACACAACATTTCTTTGACCAAACTGATTTGAATTCATTCTTGATTTGTATTGGTTAGCTTTATGACCAAATACATTACATGTGTAGCAATAGCTTTAAAAAGATTGAATCATTCTACTAGTATTAAATATATTCATCATCATCATATGAATTCTGCACTTAGTAGCTCTATGTCCAAATTTATTGCATGCAAAGCATTGTCTAGAGAAGAATCCAACATTATGTTTCATTCTACTTCTAAATTCTGTTTCCCTATGACCAAATTTATTGCATGAAAAAAAAATGCCATGAAAGATGGGTACGTTTGAGCATTAGTCTGTCTGATAAGAGGCCTTCCAGTATTGCTTCTTTGGTTCTTGTTATGTCTACCATTTCCTTGAGTCTGCTTTTGATTGTAAGCCTTGTTAGATGTCTAATTTATCTTTGAACTTTGTCCTTCTTCAAGTCCCAAAGCACTTTTATCCTTAGAAGGTTTCCGAAATGCAATCAACTCATCAAGCATTGTAGTACTTGTTTTGAGTTTGTCCTCATGAGCTCTTGCTTTCTCCAAGTTAGACCTTAGGGTTACCACTTCTTGTTCAAGCTTTCTACATTCATTAGTCTTGCTCTAAATTTAAGCTTTATGACAGTCCTCAATTCTCTTCTTTTCTTCCACTTGCAATTTTAGTCTGGTAATATCATCATTTGCTTTCTTCAACTGATCACTGACTTCTCTATGCCTTTCTTTAAACTTCTTGATTTACTCTCTTAGATTTTTGATGCATTCATTTGCTTCTTTCGGGTTCACCTTCAGAGTTTCTCTCTCACTTTCAATTCTATCCAGGTATTCAAGAGCAACATTAAGTTCATCTTTTTTCAGTTGTGCAGTCATCTCCAGTGAATTCATTTCTAGAGATTTCTTTTGGAGGAATAAGATACCTTTTTTTAGCCATGTGTTCAAACTTCAAGATCTTCCTCAAGCTGTTAGCCTTTTCTAAAGGAACCAAGCTCTGATACTAATTGTTGAATGCCCAGAATATTGAGAGGGGGGTGAATTAGTATTCTACTAAACAATTCATCTATAAGTTGTCCAAATATTAAAGCACATCTAACTGCATTTGTAAGTAACTTATAAATATGAAAGAGATCATAACATCACATAACACATAAACACCAAGATTTTTACGTGGAAAACCCAAAATGGGAAAAACCATGATGAGGATTGGCTCACAATATATTATAACTGGCCATAAGATATTACAGGGGCACACTACCAGGACACACTATCTTTGAAAGGATCATAGCCTAAAATGATTACAAAATGGAGTGTGGCTCATTGCCAAAAATTGAACTGATGGAGTACACCTTTCATGTGCTGAATATAGTTCCAATTAAGCTTAGAAACCCAAAAATTGCACTGGTTTACAATCACACAACATATACTACAATTCTGCTTAGACACATAACTCATACATATAAGTTCGCACACTATCACACATCACTAGTTGCACACGACATATGTTTCACACCTTCAATACAATTATATATATATATATATATATGCTATTACATCCTTACACATCAATTAGGTCGACGTAATTGGGTGTATACATAATTCAAAATAGCTTGTCATCTTAGACCAAAACTTCTTTTGTGCTCAAAACAAAATGTGCAAGACATAAATTGGGTCAAAACAGACCTAAAAAGGATCTCTTTAACATCCATTCAAACATATTAATCTTCATACCACTTTATTCATGTCGGCCAAAGGAAAGCTTATACCACCTTGTACAACTCTAAGCAGAAAACTGTATGCTGATCTTCTATCATTTATATCTTTCAGCCTATTCAACTAAAAATGCTAAATTTTTTTCCACATATGCATTTAATAGTCCTGAATAGCATACTAAAATCACATAGGCTGATATTCTACTATGAGTAATTTTAGACCAAATTACTGGATCAGGATAACACAAACACTATTTACCAGATGGACAAAAATTGTCACCAAACAATGTTGGCATCAATGACAACACACCAAAGGGCTTCTTCTTCATTCTTCCAATAGTTATGTCATCTATGTTCATTTGTTATCCTTTAAGAAAATATTTTTTTTATTGAAATGTTTATGAAACATAATTTATTTACTTGAAAATGAAAACTTAGGAAATTTACTAGCGTGAATAAGTGGCATGTTATAATTACAACGATTGTGCATCATCAACCTATTCTAAATCAACACCAACATCTTTTGAAGTAGTATCAATAGATAAAGATTTCATAGAATTAGAAAAAAATAGTTAATATTCCTAAACAACAAGACAACATAGCAATATCATGTGTTCATGACAAGTCATATTTAATGGTCATTGAGCAGAGGATACATTATTAGGGAAAATGATTAGGCCTTGAAAATACCTTCACAATGCTGGGGGAAATCTTGTCTAATGAAAACATCAACATAAGGGGCAAAAGGATCCTTATGATGGAAATGCTGTCAACACTACAACTAGTCTTATCATGAATCATCATCCACCCATCATCTCATACACAAATTGGGACCAATATAAGAAGAAAGATTCCTATAAAAGAAAATGAAGTAGTAAAGCAAAGAGGAAAAATAAAATACAAATGGATACTGAAGAATACAAAATAAAATCATCCCAATCCTACTCCATCAGTCAAAGAAACTATGGGGAAAAGTCAAAAAGGGAAACACATCAATCAAAGATGTCCTCAAATATAAAAGCATGCTTCTCTAGTGATGAATAAAATATATCAAGTGGTTGGTCCTAATTTCATGAAAACCACTATATCTACTCATCATTTCTCATCTTCCCAAGTTTGGAGAGTCAAAGGTTCCAAACCATCGACCAATCGATCTCATATTCCTTCATGCATGAAATCGTACAATCCATTCATGATATCCAATTCTCTATGTTAAACATGTGTTGGCAACTACTCTTCATCATAAGGATTCCAAAGGCACTATATAGTGATGGGTGCACAGAGACATGGTTAATTTTGGTGCCAACCAAGTAGATTAGAGTTCTTTGAAGTTGCATTCAAGTGCTTGTGTCTTAGAAAAACAAATTCTTCAAGAAGGATATCATTAGCACATTATGAGAGTGGCCTCTACATCAATACCCCTAGGTGGTTCAACATGAGGGTAAAATTTTCAAAAAATAAAAAAATAAATAAAATAGTAAAAATAAAAATCATCCTCCAGTGAAAAGCACTATGGTGGCGCTTTAGGCAAGTACTATGATGAAAACTTGGAAAACATGCATCATGAGTAGAGTCAAGCATCTATATGATCCTTTTAAGATGAAAGTATCTCATCCTTGTCATGATAAGTCCAATTTTCCCTCCATCCATCCAATCTAGCTTTATCCAAATATTCTAGTTTGTTTTGATCTTGACAAAGGTTCAACATATACTTCAACACTACTCATGGAAATATCTCAACAAGCTCTTTACCATTTTGTCTCATGAAGTCCCATTTCCCATATCTAGCATGATAAAAATCTATTCAACTCTTCACATATACATTACCTATCTTGGTGTGTCCATTAAATTATGAAACATTGCTAGACATTGGGGGTAGGTTTTTTGCACTCTTGTTTTCGGATAACTTTTGATCCATGTCTTATATCTCACAATGTGATATCAACATCATGATCTAGGTATCATTTATCTCAAAACTATCAAAATCCAAAAACACTTGCAAAATAAAAAAATCCAAAAAAATTCAAAAAACTGTAAGGTTTAAAATCCAAAACATCCAAAACATCATCAAAATCCCTAAACATGTCAAAACATCAAAAAATAAAAAAACATACCTTGTCAAACTATGTTGTCTTTGATCTTGAACATAGGAAAGGCCGTCATTGATGTGCCCATGAGACACATTAGGTCAGTCTTTAGGAGTCTGTCACAATAATCTAACAATCCATCAATGTTCATATCTCATCAATAAACGGTTACTGGGTAAAGTCAGTCAAACTACATGGTCACTGCATGTATAACATAGACAAGGCTAATATTTGATAAGCCCTCAAGGCCCTAGGTCAATCCCTCTTAGGTCTTCATTAAAACTAAAAAAACATAAAAACATTTGAAAACTTGAAAACTCAAAACATTTGAAAACTTGAAAAATCCTAAAAAAGCCTCAAATAATTGAAAACCTAAACATTCACATATACCCAAAAATACCAAAAATAGCCTCAAAATATTGTAAAACATAAAAAAACATTGAAATATTCCAAAAAATTCCAAAATCACCCATCCCATTTCACTTTCACCTGGAATAAACTTCCATTTATAATAAATCAATCATCACCATCAACCTTTGGTAAAAAAAGTGGAAAGAAGTGTGGCAATTTATGAAGTGTGAACCTAAATGTAAAACTCTAAAGTCTTGATCATGAGTAAACAAGTCGGTAACATTTGTATCAATGACTTGTCAAACAATTAGTATTAGCCAACATCCACTAATATGTACTTGGATACATCTTTCCTACAATGGGCATCATCTTTGTCAATAACTTTGGATACTTATCCTAAACAAAACACATTACTTTGGAACGAGATATAAATACCACTGACTGTTTGTTTTGATCTTTTCTTATGGTTTATCTTGTTGAATTGTTTTGAGGACCTCTCGATGATTTCTATCAAAATTATTTACAAAGAAAGGAATGGGGCATCAAACATTATCTTTCATTTGCTATGCTTGTTGGATGTTCTTGTAAAATAAATTTGGGGAATACTTGCTTTGTTGTGTGTAGGGAGGTCATTTTGAATAGATTGTTGACTATTGTGTATGCTTTGGTCTGAAATATTCTAAACTTTTAAACTACATTCCAACAAGGTTTATGTATGTCAAGGTGTAAGCAAGGATTATCCTATCTATTTGGAGAGTCAAAGTCCATCACACTAGGTACAAAGACATCTTGGTTATCGATACACTGATGCATTGTATCTATGTGTTATATCAAAAATAAGAAATGAAATGATGAAGTATCCCAATCCCTGAAACAAGAAAATCATCAATCTTGTCACCCTATCTAATAAAGTCTAGAAGACTCATAGACTTGTTGGAATTCTGAATCAATATTGAAATCAATGGTTAATCCATTCACCTTAATCTTCCATCTTCTTTTCGGGCTAACCTAGTATACTGATGCTCAACAAAAATAATAATAATGCATCCATCTTGAATCAACAAATCATTAGCATACATACATCTTGCATAATCATAATCATAATCATATCATATGCATAAAATCATCACATGGGAAATACACAAAAAAATGCATCCATCTCATGGCATGTCATATAGAAAGATACTGAAAAAGAGCATAAAACATCCATTTCATTGCATCCAGAACATAAATCATACATTGCATATCATATAAACATCACATCATAGATCATACATCACATCATATCATGTGCATAAATAAAGAAATACATCCATAATATAAACATTTTCCTCCATCCTTAGCATGTGCATCCATACATGAACATAAATCATGAAATAAATGAAACACCATATCATAATCGAATTGGGCCATCTCATATATATCTCAAAAAATGACTGTCATGATACAAAATCAAAATCAATGTGTAAATGTCATCAAAAAATGATATACAAGAGGCTATCAAAAGTCAGTCGATGAATGTATATACATGTAACATATCAGGGGTGTACATCCAAAAATGTATACAAAATGTGAGGCTAGCCTTGGCTCTGTCTGTCATCATGGCGAGATTGGTCCTGCTAGTTACTCGATGGCTGTCGGTGGCCACTCCCTAAGGGCTTCTTGAGTGAGCGTCCTACTAAGCCACTTAGCACAACTATACTCCTCTTAGAATAGTTTGGTTGTCACCACTCTCAGGGGACATCTCAATGGTATAATTTCTAGTAATAATAAGCCTTGACAACATCATATATGTACAAAACTGTAGGTATGCTGCCCTATCCTGCTTGGGCCTAGAACTGTGTGCTAGCCTCTAGTTGCACCCAATGTCCTGTCTCCTAAGCAAGATGTAGATCCACCTACTGTCTCTACACCCACTCCTGGTCACACTCTCCCATGACCCTTTGAATCTCTGTGTGGGCTGCATTCCACTCCTTGTCAACTATTGGACTTGCTAACGAAGCTAGTCCCTCTCTGCAGTAAGTGCCAAAATCTAAGCATCTAGAGGGTCAAGACCTTATGCTTGCTGCTGCTATTGGCATGGTGGTGATGGTGGTCTCAATGGATGTACCAATGACACACACCTTGAAACCTATCTGTCATGTCCCGGCTACCGAACATCATGTCCTGGCTACTTCCCATCATGTCATGGCTGCTGTCCATCGTGGGGAGGCTGCTGATGCCAACTTCCACTAGGTATCATAGGTAGGTGTAGTACCTAAATCATACGGTTCATTGATGTATACCCATGGCCGTGGGACAAGCTGTAAAAAGCTTCTATCATCACTTGAGGTGGAATCTACGACCCCTAGTTGGTATCTCTAGTGGTACATGCAAACATAGCTCAATACTCCTTGGGGAAGACATCTTGAACCTCCCCAAACTATTGAGAAACCTGATCTAGGAGGTACCTCTCTATCATCCAGTGCTCTTGACCCTGCATATATCTAGTTTTTCAGGAATAAAATATCTTCTCATGATCATCAAACCATGGTGGTGCCTACAACCATGGTCTCCAACAAAACACTACCATGTCATCAATAACCTGTCTCTAGTATGGGATGCCTGCTGGACCTGTATGATGCAGCATAGTCATGGCCCCATATCAGTAGACTACAGGATCATCCACATTAATATTTTCCAATGTGATAATATTTCTGAGCATGATAATGTGCTCCCAAGCCCAAATATGTAGAAGTATAACCCTAGCTCCTATGCTCAACCCTTGCATGTAGATGACCTAATGCATATCATGATATAGAGACACAAGTATCACTGAACCCCAAGCAATGCAATTCATATATGATATCGTCTATGACTAGGAAAGTCCCTAACCAATGATGAAACCTCAAACTTTCCTATTTGGCATGATAACTCTGCAAGTCAAAGCTCCAATAATCAAGGTAAAGTCTAGTGCCTATCCTCTGTAGTCCTACAATTCAATCTATGTAGTCTCTATCTAGAGGGTATCTACACTAAGTACGTCATAATAGGAAATCATCCTGATGTCCACATCATAGAAAACCCACTCACCATGAATTGACACTCGTAGGATGTGCTAGACATCCTCTAGGGTAACAGTCATCTCTCTAGTAGGTTGGTGGAAAGATGAAGTCTCACTATGCCACCTCTCAATCAATGCTAACATCATGGCTAAATATGTCTTGATCTTGGGCATGTGTGTCAGAAAACCCAACCCATCCGCCCCAAGAAACATCCTCGCCTAGTCAGTCAAATCATGAACATAGGAAAAAATGCTAGGTTTGTGCTCCCTATAATGAATCAGTCGAATGATCTCCTACACAAACGAAGTGTATCACATCAAAATTTCCAAAAAACTTATAAATTTTAGGTTTCGATCCCTAAGTTGCAAAAGCACCTCTATTTTCAAAAGCACAATGATATTCAATGAGCGACACTATACCAAAAATTCAAAAGCGCATCGATTTTTCAATAGCGACGCTAAGCCAAAATCTTAAAAGCAATTCTCCTTGCAAAAGCATGACGCTATTTCAATAGCATTGTTGAACCCTAAAATCTAACGTGCTATCCTATGCAAAAGTGTGTCAGCTTTTCAAAAGTGACGCTAAACCTAACCAAGAAAAAGTGATGCTATTTGCAATAGCGTCACTACTCTGACAAAAGCACTGCTGACCTGGACAAAAGTGACACTATACATCGACACTATTGTTTGACCTTTTTGACCTAGCATTAAATGCATAAAAACTCAAGAAATGATAAAGGTTTCAATTTGTGTATTGAAGGTCCTACGTTTGTTGCTTGCTGGTACTCTCATACCCTATCTGCGAGGTGCTGTGGGAGCTCACAATCAACCATTTTTCCAAGATGTCAGGGCAAAAATAATAGAGTTTCACTAGGGAAATGAGTACAAATGACTTGAAAATGACCCTCCACCTCTATTTAAGCCTAAAAATTAAGGTTTTTTGCCCTAGTTTGAGGGGGAAAATGAGATTTTGATCCTTTTTCATTAATTTTTGAGCTATGGGGCATATTTTAAGGCATTTTTCATGTTTCTGAACTTGTTTTCACATCATGGAGCCTATTTTTGCACCTGAATCAATGGTGAACCTTTGTTGTAATCTCGATCTAAAAATTAAAATTTTTGCCCAATCTCTCGAGGGGTAGGGTACCAACTTAATTCCTTCCACTAGGGAACAATGGGGCATCCAAAAAATCAGGAATTTTTGAATTTTTGATCTGAGCAACATTGTAAATTCAAAAAGCGTCAGTCTTTGAACCAATGTAACAGGTACCTCACTTCAAAGATGGAAAAAATATAGATAGTTAAAATTCTCTTGACTGATATTGCACACTTGAATCTGATTACTAACACCATTTCATCTTGAATCACCTCTTTTCAACCGTTTAATTAAATAATCTTCATTATTTAATTAAATTCATCAATTTCTCCTATTAATCAAAGAATCACTATTATTTGGCTATTCACCCCCTTTCACACTAATTTTCATCTTATTTAATTAGGTAACATGAATTATTTAATTAAATTTCTTATGTCCTCTCATTTAATTAAATAATCTTAATTATTGAATTAAATGTCATTTGACCCTCTTTCATTAAATAAATAATTTTTTTAATGAGAATCCTAATTTCACTCAATTTGCACAATTAAAAAATTGTTTTAATTATCTAAATTGCAATTTTCCCTCACCCTCCCACTTGCAAGGGAGTATTCCCTTGAAATATTCTTCCATTTCAATTCCAAAATAGAATATTCCTTTGTAACAAACTTCCTAATTTCTTAGGAAGTGTGCTTCTTTGAATCAATGAGAGCCATTGATTAACTCTTTAATCCTTGTTAACTTGCATTCTCATCCATTGATGAGAATCCTTGATCCATGCCTTCACCTCTCATTTCTTCTCATCCATTGATTGATTAAATAAATATTGATCCTTGATTCACCATTTTATCCTATAAATTCTCCTCATTTCTTTGAGAAAAGGATCCACTTCCATTTTAGCAAAGTTATGCTGCACATTTGAATACTCATTTTCATCCAATATTGTATCCATTTTAGCTTTTCATCCATTTTTAGTTTATTTTTCATCAATGGAACCCATCTTTGAGCTTGTTTCAATCTATGGATTGGGAAAGGGCTGATATTCCACATTAATGAAGCACCAGTCCCCCAATGGGATGAGGTTTGAGGTATTTAAATAGGTTCCTTTATGCATTTCTTAATAGTTTATGTTTAAATGGATTCTTTTTTCTATGTTTTGAAGTATTTCATTGGGAGTATAGCTTATACAATTAGATATTTCTTAGAATCTATTGGATCTAGTGTATTTAGCTTATGTTATGATTATGCTCACATTTTGGTGCTAGAAGGAGGGAAGAACTAACCAAATTTGATAATTTTTTCTTGATTTTCCTATGTTTTATAGGTTTCAGGTAGGGCGATGCTATTGCAGTTTACCAAAGTAGTGCTTTTGAGGAGAAGTGGAACTTTTTCTATACAGAGGTACTTTTGAAATACAATGATGCTTTTGCTTTATGGAGGCACTTTTTCTTTTTCTAATAGAGTGATGCTTTTGACCTCTCTAGTTTTTTCATAGGTTCAATAGAGAGGCACTTTTAAAATTCACTAGAGTGATGCTTTTGCAGAACAAAGATAATTTTGCAAAACAATGATGTTTTTTCTTTCTAATAGAGATGCACTTTTGTGGCACAATGACACTATTGCAAGGTAAAATAGAGAACTATATTTTCATGTCTGCTTTGAATTTTCAATTTAATCCACTCTCTGATCATTTATTGACTTTTGGTTTTTTACTATAAGGCTAATTGATTTTATAGGTTTGGAGAGGAGAAAAATATTGAAGTAAAGGAGCATAGTATCACTTGGTCTTTATTGTAAAAGTGTTTAAAAACATTTATGGGATGATATAACCTACCACGTGCTGCTTTATTTCATGTTTTGGGACAAGTAGCTTTCAATTGGGTTTAAAAATTTACAATGCTATAATTTTCAAAGTTGGTTAAAATTGAACCCATACATCCTCACCATTGCAATATTGGTTTAAAATTGAACAAACACAAATTCATACTTTATTTTGGTGCTATTAAAATGAAGTCATCATTTCATTTTAGGATTTAAAAAGAATGAGTTTATGTCATGCTTTCTGTGCTTGTGTGAACTTTTAGAGCGTATCCACTCCCCTTGTGCTTCGTGAGATCTTGGGTGAAGAGAAACACTTTAAGTTTACAAAATTTCTTGGTCACCTAGGAAATTTGTTTGTATCCTCTCCCCTTGTGCTTCATGTGATCTTAGGTGAAGAGAAATAGAATTTTTGTTGTCTTTTTTAGATAAGGGTCTGCTAATGAGATACATCTTGCAATGTAGAACTCATATAAGTGATTCTAAAAGCATGTTTACTGGCGGGCTCTATATAGTTTATGAAATCAAAAGAAAGTAGCTTATATCAAGGGTGTGGTAACATGACAGTGCCTAATCCTCATCCGAACATATTAGTTGGGTAGGAATGGATAAAGCGTTAAGTATCTTACATATGGTTTATACCCCCTATGTTCACGATATCATTAAACACTTTATCTTAGCAACCTATCCTTGCTTTCCAAAATGTACTTTGAAGTAGTACATGGGAGGCGCACCACTCCCAGAAGTTACTTACCACACCCAATTTTTGGTTAAGGCATAAAGATTAAGAGTTAATTCTCTTGTACAAAGCTAGGTGTGTCAAGATGGTACATTTCCTTGACATGGCCTATTTGACCCCTCCATCTTTACGGATTACATCATTCCTTAGGGGATGAGGTAATCCTACTAAAAAGTATGTACCTACTCTCTAGGGTTATTGTGTGACTAATTTTGTTGAGCCCAACTAGTAAGTCTTGTGAAAGAAGACTTCTGAACTATCTACATTACCCTTTGAGTTAGTAAATACATTGCTTGGTTTCAAAACAATTCAAACAAACATCAACATGTTCTTCAAATTTCAAACCCTTTGGTTAGTGTGAATACCTTTGAAAATCTCTATCTTATTGCACATCTTTAAGGATATCTTGTTTTTTTTAAACAATATCTTTGAGGCTTCATAATATTTGGGATTATATCTCAATTCAAATTATTCCAAAGTTAACTTAGGGACCTATGGCTTATCTCTTTGATTTCCAAAATATCAAGCTTTTGTGGGAAACATTTTGCCTTGTAGAAATTTTAGTTTGAACTTAATTAAGACATCTTGATGTGGTAATGATGCCATCTCATTAATCAAAGATTAACTCAATTTAACACACCACACATTGGGATTATTTTCAAAAAATTCTAGACTTCCAAAGAAACAAAATGAAAAAAGGAAATGTATTTCCAAACATTGAATCAAAGTTCTACCATCCAAACATTGAGTTCTTAAGTTTATCACTTTAAGGGTAAAGCATGTTTTTCACTACCTTTGTCTTGTAAACAAGGTCCCTCTCAAAGCATTAGGATCAATTATTATTGTGCACACATGACTTCCCCAGAAGAAAATGAGAGAAACCCTAAGCCAAACCATGAAGAAAAGAAGACCCAAACCTAAACCTACAACAAAATGAAAATAAAAGCAAAAAATCTAAACCTAATCTAATTATTCACAAAAAAATCTGAGTAAGAAAGTCTCAAACAACATGGAAAGAAACATAATGTTACATGGTTCCTAAAAATATTCAGTAGTAACAAGGCACATGTTATGGTTTTGAACTTGGAAAATTTATCCTTATACTCAAAAAAAAGTATTCTTGCAACAAAACTTTCATATTCAGTGGAAAAACTAGGCAAAATCAACAATTGGGGAAAATTCTCAGGACCATGATTAATCCACATGCAAGTTGTCCTTCCTAGGGATCCATAATTAAATTGATAAACTTTAGAATTAACAATAAGGAAAGTGTGGATTTAAAAATCCTGAAAGCTCCCTCCGGGCTAATATTATTGGTTTTGCCTTAGCCCTGGCCCACACTTTACATGTTTGCATATTTTTGGGCCCCTTTTGATAACACTTTCATCCGCTTGCACCACGTGTAGACAATGTGCGCCTTTGGGAGCTATTTTCCCTAGCTTTTTCTCCACGCTTTGCCCGTGTGCCACGTTGCATCATTTTGTGGGCACCTTTTTGGTAGACCCCACAGTCAACGCTCAGAGTGCAGACTACTCTACATGTCACCTCCACGGGAATCATAGTTGCAAAAGAGGGAAGAATGAATTAGTTCCAACCTCTCCTCCATGTGTCATCTCCATGGGGACTTCAGTCTCAAATGAAGGAAGGAAAAATGAAAGGCCCCACCTCTACGCTAGGTGTCCTAACCGATTCTTTAGATGGTTAGACACATGTCTTCATGGGAATTTCACTGCTTCCAATCCGGGACCACTTCCATCATTGTGAAGGGAACACTTTGTTTGAGGTAACTAAATGCCAGATTTCAGAATCTTTCTATTGCAACAGTCTTTGAGAATAATTGGGACAGGAACCATGGCCCATGCCTGGGGAATCTTTTCGATTATTGGCTTTCAAGCGGTGGAGGGATCTATATATATTGCCTTGATTCTCTGTGAAAGGGTTTAAAAATACATAGAAAAAGTGAAATACTGTAGGCCTTTTAATTATTGTATTAAGACTCACAGACTGTGCCAATTTTTTCAACCTCTCTATTTCTTAGTTAATTGATAAGACATTATATTATGTTGTTTGTTGTACTGATTAGTTTATCTACAAGACTTCTATAATTTTAATATAAATTTGCTGATTTAAATAATGTCTTGAACTCTTCTTGATTCAGTGAATGTATATGGAAGTTATGTTATGCTATTTGATTGACTTCTTAGGATTTTCATCTATGTTTTCTATTATTTTTGGACATGTAGATTGTTGAACGAGCCCTCAAATCTCATCCAAAAGGAAGATTTACCATGCCTATATACTTAAATCTTGGCACATTGCCTTAGATTAGATTTTATTTTAATATATCTACTTCCTTTTCCCTTTCCAACCCCCTAGTACACAGAAGAGCTGAATTCTTTAAAACCCGGAGGTTACTCAGTTTAGCGTAATTGGTTCCCCCATTAACTAAGTTTCCCATAAGGTTGTGTGTCTAGAAATTTTAGGCATCAACAATTCTTTTTCTGGCATGCCCGATGGGACTTTGTTTGAATGTATCTAAATTTAAAGTGGGTGTATGAGCCATAGACCTGTTACTAGATCTAGACAGCAAATAACCCTAGCCTGCTAGTACCACCGCTGGTAATAGTAGAAGCAAAAACCCCTCCAGTAAATGTTTCAACCCCTCCTTTGGTCTTGTTACCAATGGCTAATAAAATTTTTGTAGCATGGGATGCTAGAAGCCCTCTCATAGAACTAGTAGCACCGACTGTTTGGGCTCCTATCCCAAGTTCGAATAGAGAACTGGTAGCAGGGAAAAATAATCTCGCTGATGACATCAATCCTTGGTGCTTCCCCTGCAATGAAGCACATATGCCCCCAAATTTTCCACGTGGCAATTAACAACAAAGAGTGGTGGAACAATGCAATCAAGGTGTTGCATCAGATTTAGGAGGTTATGTATTTGCCTCTCCACAAATGGAAAACATAGTACTCACCATGCAAATGCAAGGAATCTACTTGGACCAAGAAATAGATATAACTCCCGATCACACGCTCTTCTCATGGATGGAAGAAGAAGAGGCGGTGTTTTAAAATTATGCATCCACATCAAAGGCCCTATAAGTGCAATCGGATTATAAAACTCGCTCAAAGAGGAGATTCATGGGTGAACCGGTCGCTCAATAGCCTAAAAGTGTTCTCGACCAAGCTCCTAGAACCCTTGCAATTACATAGAAATCTCAGCCACATAAGGAGATTGTTATAACAAGGTCTAAGGAATAGAAGTCTTTGAACCCATTTCCATTCAATGTGGTGGAACAATTGAAGAAAGCCTCTGCTAATGTATCTTTTTGGGATATCTTAGCTATTCTGGAGCAGAAGTTGTTGCTGCAGAAGGCCCTACTGGAAGATGCAAGCAAAAATCCAATAGAGCAACCATCCAAATGAAAGGTCATTGATTCACCATCCTAGGCCAAAGTCCTCACAAAAAATGGAGAGGAAGCTTCTACTGAGAGTAGGGGTAAGCCTAAATCGAAACCTTCTCCATGACTCTCATTATGGGTAAAAAATTGTTGCACAATTATATGATTGACTCTGGTACTAGCACCATAGTCATGCCCAAGTAGATAGATGAAGCCTTAGGACTTAGCTATGAGCCTTTAAACAGAGGAGTTATGCAACTTGATGGGAAGAAGGTTGATACTATAGGTGTCATCAAGAACCTCCCCTTGAATCTATTCTCCTACCCTAGTATCACTATTCCACAAGAAACTATGATCATTGATGTTCCTCCCCTGTTCGGTCTTTGCTTATCCTGGGAGTTCACTACCAAGATAGGAAGATATATTTCCTTAGATTGGTCACTTTTGATTCATAGGAATGAGCATGGAGCTAAGATGAAGATAGTGTTCGAACCTTTGCATTCAAAACATGTAGTAGATGAAGCCATGCTAAATTTTGAGGCTACTCATACCTCTATCACCAAAGATGAGATGTATTGTACTGAGTTACTTGGGGATGAGAAAGTGACTAGAGATCAGACTAATGAAGAAGAGGTCATCTTGAGTGAATTTATAGAAATTGATCCTTTCAGAAATTATCATGCCACCGAATTGGGAACTTATGTTATCTATGATGAGGATCAAGTGATTTTGAAGGTCATGAAGGAATTTGAGGGTGGCCAAGCCTTAAAGCTGTGGATGCTACATTTTGATGGAGCAAGATGTAAAGTTGGTGCAAGAGTTGGGATATGTTTGACATCCCCATACAATGAAAAGACACTCAGATCTTTTCACTTTCAATTTTCCTATTCAAACAATGAAGCAAAAAATGAAGGCCTCGTGAAAGGTCTAAGTCTTGTGGAGTGGATGGGCGTTAAACAAATAATGGTGTTTGAAGACTCTGAGCTAATAGTTAATCAAGTTTGAGGAGTCTCTACAACAAAGAATGTCTACATGTGATATTATAAACATAGGGTCTGGGACGTAATTGAAATCTTTGAAGCCTTCAATATCCAAACGATGCCCAAAGAGAAAAATGTAGTCGTGGATTGCATGGCGACGATAGGGTCTCAATTTGACCCTATTTCTAACTTAATTGATAACATACAGTCTGTGCGAGTGATTTTCCAACCTACAATCCTAGATAATGACCTGAGCTAGAAAATGTTTGAAAGTGACGAACAAATCACCTCATTCATTCAACATTCAGGAGAATTTTTTGATCAAATCCAACCAAAAATTGTAGAAGCTTATGAAGGGAAAATTATTTAGCTAAGATCCAACAAGCTTCCAAAGGGACTTGTCACTCTAAAAAATCTATTCGATTGTGATGATGTGAGGAATGATAAGAGGAAGTTTGTAGCTGACAAGGGCGACTATGCAAATCTTCAGGTCAGTGATAGAAGGAAGCTTAAGGTTGTAAGGGATGTTTTGCATCATGATAAGGACTGACTTATGTATTTTTGTGAAAAATATAAAGGAGTAGCGGCTTGGTCATATGATGACCTAAAGGGATATGATCCTGAAGTCATTCAACATACTATAGAACCGATGGAAGGAGAAAAACCTATTCACCATAAGTAGAGGCCAATAAATCCAAAGATTGAAGCACTAATGGTGCAAGAGTTGACAAAGCTAATCCACTCCCAGATTGTCTTCTCAATCAAGCATAGTACTTGGGTATCCAACCTGGTTTCAGTCCAAAAGAAGAATGGGGACATCCACCTCTGTGTTGATTTTCGGGATCTGAATAGGGAATCCCTGAAGGACCACTACCCCTTTCCTTCCATGGAGTTAATCTTGCAAATGATGGTTGGATCAGAAATGTTTTCTCTGCTGGATGGTTTTTTTGGTTACAACTAGATCTGGGTCAAAAAAGATGACCAACACAAAATAATGTTCACTACTAAGTGGGGAATGTTTTCCTATGCGAAAAATGCCCTTTGGCCTCTCAAATGCGAGAGCTACCTTCCAACAAGCAATGAATATTTCCTTTAGAGAATTGATCAATAAGATCATCTTGATCTACTTGGATGATCTTACTGTATTCTCTAAATCAAAAGATGATCATTTTGATAATCTTGAAATGGTTTTTAAAAAATGCTAGGAGTTCGGGATGTCCTTGAACCCCAAAAAATATGTTTCTGGAGTGCCCCAAGGAAAATTATTGGGGCATGTAGTGTCTAAAGATGGGGTTGCTATTGATCTAGATCAAGTGAAGGCAATCAAGGAACTACCCCTACCAATAAAAAGAAAGGGAGTTCAGTCCTTCCTGGGGAAGGTAAATTTTGTAAGAAAATTCATTTCAAATTTTGCAGGTTTAATTAGACCAATCACCTTGATGCTTAAGAAGGATCAATTTTTTAAATGGACAAAAGAGGCCAAAGAATCCTTTGATAAGGTCAAGGAGGCTATTTCCTTAGCTCTTGTGCTGGTGAACCAAGACTTGTCAAAGGACTTCATTATGTATGTGTTCAGTAGTAGATCTCTCATTGCTATTGTTTTGACCCAAAAGGATGATGAAGGAAAGGGAGAGCATTCGATAACTTTTCACTCCTGAACCTTGAAAGACTATGAGACAAAGTACAACTTTGTCAAGAGGTAGGAATTCGCCATTGTTAAGGGGCTCAAAAAGTTCTGACACCTCATAGCTTGTAGCAAGGTGGTTGTATATGTAGCTCATTCCAGTGTGTGTGACTAGATAATGGAGGGAGAAATCACTGAAAAAAGGGCCAACTCGATAACCAAGATCCTTGAATATGACATTGAGGTCAGGCACATGAAGACCATGTAGGGGAGAGGATTATGTGAGTATTTGGCATGTGATGAAGAAGTGGCAGCTGAGGAGGAATAGCCCGAGCTAGTTCTACTTAATGTGTAACATCCCGCTATGCAACCCCGAAGGGTAAGAGCGAAAATAGGGCAAGATAATTTTTTTTTTGATAACATAAAGAATAACTTACACAAAAAGTAGTTTCCAATAAAATATATTAGCAGCATACATGGCCAAGCATGTTTGAACACAACCCAAAGGATAGGACTAATCCACGCTCCAGAGAAAATACAAACAAGAGCAAATAGGAGAGCTCAACAAATTTTGCTTCAGAACTTCCTAGTCTGGAACTTCTTGCTATGGAACTTCCTACTCCAGAACCTCCTGCTTCGAAACTTCCTGCTCCAGAACTTCCTTAATACATCACAGAACAACATGTTGCGTTGCACCAGAAAATTTAGCAACAACAACATAGATTAATAACAAGAAGTTGCGATGCGCTAGAACTTTTGTAGACTATTATATGAAGGAAATACACAACCAAAGGTCTAATTTTTGCATGAAAACTTTTGAAATAAAAGCCATAATAATCATCATAGTACATGCGAGTCCGATACCAACACTAGAACTCGTAAACCAATAAAGAACATCACATTACTTCTCATTAAATTATATGATTACATCATCTCTCTCAAGAGAGTACAATATACATAAATGGATATATATGAGTACAAAAACATAGCCAAGAATAAGATATACCAACTGATAAAATAGCACAAGAGAGAACATCTCCAACTGGTGCTCCAATAACCTATACACCAGTCCCCAATGGCGGTGGAAATTCCTCCCTACCATGTGGACTCAAAAGAGGCCACCCCACCATGCTCAAAGGTAGTCACAAGGCCCAAGCAAAAATTAAAAGGCAAGGGTAACATATGGCCAACACTCACATTAGACATAGAGCAAACATATAATACAATGCATTAAAGCCAATATCACAACATGAAGATGCTCATACAATAATATGTCAGGTACTACTCATGACTACTAAGGTATGAGGTACTAGAGTGTAGATCAGATGGAGTGTCATCATGTGTGCTCGAAGGGATGGCACCACACATAACTAAGTACACCTCTCATACAAATGAAGAGACTCAATCATGCCCTTATCAATGCCCTATAGACTTATAGGCCTTCTCATTTAACAAACGAGGAATCCATAAAAAAATATGAAACACTAAAAAAGCCACTGAAATCCATCATAAAAGCCATTTAAAACAGCCAAGCAAATATTGCCGCTAAATCATTCAAACAGCTCGTCACATAAGCCAATGAATAGCTCAAATACCATCCAACATTCATCATTAACTTAATAACAAAACCAAATCACACAATCAGTATTAGCCTCATTAAACCATCTTGAAAACCACTTTTAAACAATTAAAAACCATTAAGCGATGGTGTACAAAACAAAGTTTTGGCTACTATTCAAACGCATGAGAAAGAGGCATAAAAATTCCATAAAAAGATAAAAGTGTCCAAATCTAAAATCGGACAACCCAATTTAAATTTCGATGTTTCTAGATGGATTCCATCTTTAATTTTCAATTTTATGACCCAAAATAAGGTGCTGTTTAGAAAAATGTCATTTTAAGCATGGCTAGGCAAAAACATGAAAAATAAAAGTGTCTGGATTAAAAATCGGTCAAAGACCTAGTTGAAATATGGGCGTTTCTACATGGAATCCAACTTTATTTTGCATTTTTAATAGGTAGTTAAAGAGCAACAAAGAAAAAAGTTATTTTAGCAATAGGCACAAATTTGACCAAAAATGAAAGTGCCTAGAAATGAAATCTGCCAAAGACCCAGTTGAGATCTTAGAATTTCTACATGAAATCCACCATTTAAATTCATTTTTATCAAGAGGATAACATGAGCAGCAAAGAAAAAAACATTTTTTTAAAAAATTGGGCAAAAGAGAAATGAAATGAAAGATCCCATAAATCTATTTTTTTCAACTACCCATTTTGGATTTATTGGCATGGACAAAACCTGCCATAAGAAAAACTATAGAGCAACAAAAGAATTCAAGCAACCATCATCCAAACCCCAAGCCTTCACACAATAAAATAGAGGGGTTTTTCCAATTATTCACAAAATAAAAGTAACCCAAATTTGCAAAGAGATTCAAGGCATAAATGACATAAGTGAATGCAAAAATCGTCAGTCATATAAGATTGAAGAAAAATAAGGAGAATGCATCAATTCTCCCCCAAAACAAAAATGGAAGGATGCTCAGTGTAGAAGCCATGGCCAGGTTCCAAACTTGGACAACAAGGGAGAATTTGCACGTTGAATTCAACAATCCAATACCCACAATTTTCTTCTTAGAATAACTCCCACAAACCTTCCCAGCTTGTTGCCCAAATTGTGGGGTTTTCTTCTCCATCCAAGCAACCATTTTCTTCTCCTCCCAAAAGATAATAATTCCCCAAAACAAAAATGAATATATATATATATATATATATATATCAAAGATAAGGCTTCCCCTTTTTTTAATTTTAACTAAACTCCTCCACACAATAAAATGAAATAAAACATTTTATGCTCTCTAAAGAAATTAATTAAAATCACTAATATACAACATTCTTTATTTCATATAAAAGTAATAATTTAAATCCACATGTTAAAATACATAAAGCCCTCAAATAAAATTTAAATAAGACTATGAGAGCTCACAAGATGGATTAATAAAATCATTTAAAAATTTCCAAATGAAATATATCATTCTCTCGAATGATCAATAAAAATCATTTAAAATATCATATTTAAAACCTCATGGAAAAGAAACCATTCAAATCTCTCATCAATAAAATACTATAAAATGCCATATTTAAAATCACGTGAAGATGCCAACGAAACCACATCAAGACACTGACAACCAAAATATTTAGCCATATAACAGTTTAATGGAAACCAATACAAAATAAGTCAATGAGACATACTGGTAAACTGCATACCACAGATAGGTGCGCCAAACATACAGCTGAAAGGTGCTCCGGATATTATCATTAGGTAATTGGACGGTAAGAAATCAACAAGGAAACATTGCCCTAACAGGGTATAGTGGGCTAGGGTAGGGGACATTTGGCCTGTGACTACCTCCAGTAACCACCATCAGGGAATAGGAGTACACTCAGGCCTGTGGATCTAAGCAGAGTCGATACTCAGTACCTGCATCACTCCAATTACACGTCAAAGTACATGTGCATATAACATTTATCATATAGTCAAAGCAACATCAATCATCAGGAAGAGGGTCATGGTATCGTAAGCCTCTCAGATACGAGTGTTATGACATCATCCCTTTCCTGTCCATAATCGTATAAGCATGTGATCCAAAATAATAGCTAAACATGATATCCTTTCCCATAATCATCATTGTCTAATCTCATTATGATAACATTTAACATTTAAAATATCAAATCAAATCAAAATACTATCTTACTAGCCTGGGTTTAGAGAGGTGTTACATAATGAATCTAAGTTTGAAGGCTGCTGGTTGGTAGACAAAATGAGATTCATGTAGACTGGGAAATATTCGGTGGGCCTCCCTTCTTAGAAGAAGAGGTTTTATAGATTACAAAACAACGAGTATGTTCTTACTGAAGGGGTGCTCTTCAAGAGGAATTTCAATGGTGTTCTTCTGTGATGCATAACCCAAGAGCAGGTGCAAAAAATTCTAGACATATTTCACAGTGCAGTCCTGTGGGTGGACATTTCTCTGCAAAGACCATTGCCATTAAAATTATGTGTTTTGGGTACTTCTAGCCTACATTGTTCAATGACTCACACTCTCTGGTTAAATCCTGCAAAGAATGCCAATTCTTCACAAGATGGAGGAAGAACTCAACAATGCCTCTGAATCCAATAGTGGTTGAAGAACCCTTTGTGCAGTGGGGGTTGGATTTCATTGGGATGATTAATCCCACCTCTAGTGCCAGACATGAATGGATCCTCAAGGCCACAAATTACTTTACCAGATGGACCGAGGCAATGCCCCTAAAGAATGCGACTGAGGCGAAGATTGTGAACTTTCTTGAAGAGTTGGTAACAAGGTTTGACCCGCCAAAGACCATTATTTTTGACAATGCAAAAGCCTTCCTAGGTTTGAAGGTATGCCAATTTTCACTTAAACATGGCATATTCCTAAAGACATCTTCAAACTATTACCCGCAGGGAAATGGTTTGGCTGAGTCAACTAATAAAAATTTAGTCTGACTCATCAAAAGAATAGGGTTGGAGCACCAGAGTGAGTGGCATTTGAACCTTAAAGCAACACTCTGGGAGGACCACATAACTCCCAAGCAAGTCTTAAAGACTTCTCCATACGAGCTGGTATACAGGAAGGAAGCGCTATTGCCTATATCTATGGAAATTCCTGCACTATAGTTGCTCAAGTCTCTAGAGGTAGAACAAAACGGAGCCATGGAGGTCTAGTTAGCTGAACTATTGGAGGTACAAGAAAAAAGGGAAAATGCGCTAACAACCATGTCTAACTATCAACAGGTGGTTAAGAAGTGGTTTGACAAGAAAACCTTCGACCAAGGTCTTAAGTGCAGAGATTTGGTGCTCAAATTCAATGAGAGAGCCAAAAAGCCTGACCAACATGGAAAATTTGACTGTCTGTGGGAAGGTCCTTTCTGCATTATTAAATGCAAGCAACATAATGCCTTTGAATTAAAGAATATGGAAAAAGAAGCATTGGGAATTTTGATCAATGAAATTCACCTCAAACTTTTTAAATAGCTTCATTAACCTGTTGATAGTGTAAATATGCTTTGTGTGTTTAGTTCGATCGAGTTTTTATTAAACAAAAGCCATGAAACATAAAAGAAGCCAAAAGCAAGGGAGACAAAAAACTTGACAAAAGAGCTATATATTCATTATATGGTAATATATACTTTGGGATATTAAAATTCAAAATGGCTCTTGGGCCATGCTTTTCGAGTATATATATTAAGCAACTTTTCAATATATATACAAAAAGAGAGGAGAAAAGAGTTCATTCATTCAATAGGAGCTTCATCGCCATTAGGAACAACAAGTTCAACAAAAGTAGCAACATGAACAACAATAGGAACAATAGCAGGGGCAACAGGAGCATCAACAATAGCAACAACAAGTGGAGGAGGAAACACTAAGTTTTTGAAGTCAGTATACCACTCCACATCATAGAAAAACACTACATTGTAGCACCTTAGCAAGAAGTGGCAGGCACGAGACACCCTCTGGCTGTGTTCCCCAATGGTCATCATGTGAAATACGCTCAAAAATGGCACCCAAGGAACCACCGCATCCTCTTTAATGTGACAATAGAGATCACTGGCCGTTGGAATTCCAAGGCCATAAATGACATTCATTATAGTTTCACCAAGGCCTCTGAGATAGGGATTGGGAAAAATTTCCATGGTAAGCCATAATTAATGCCTATTGGAAATTAATTCCTATTAGAAATTTCCCCTAGGAAAGATGCCTGAGACCTATTGCTAGTTAGCCTAATGAGAGTATTCATTGATTCTATCAATAAGCCCAATTACCAAGTATCAATTCTGTGGTTATCCTGAGGTCTATTTATAGAGGTAGCTGATGTACAATGTGTGCGATAAGCATGATGTTGATAGATGTGCAAACTCAAAAATCCCACTAGGTTGTGTGTGTTGCGTACGAATTAAGATGGGGTAATTAAGCAGCTAAAATTGGTGGCAAGTGCAAGTGGTAGTCCGCATGGTCGAGTGCTAAGTGTCACGTTGTGGACACTTTTTAGTCTCCAAGGATGAACTCAAATATTTTTGTGTAGTTATTACGCCCTTTTGCTTAATCATTCTTCTAAAGTTATTAAATGAAACAACATGTGAAAAATTTTGTACGCCTTCAATGTGCAACTCAATTTCCAAGTGATGGTGCCATAAGGCATGATGGCTAATTGTCATTATGAATTGTTTTCTTTTCAAAGGAGTAGGAATTCATTTTGCATGCACAAAAGAGCTAACAATACATGCCGAATTTATTGCTAGAAATAGCTATTGTTTCCAACTCCTAAATAAGGAAAGGATAATGTTGCATGCAAAAGAATAACACTATGAAGAAGTTTGATTATACAGTTCACTGAGGAACAATTCAAGGGTGAGTTGTGGAGAGAAACTAAGGGTTGGTAAAAGTCTTCACAGAACCCTAAAATGGAATAGAATCCTCGGACAAAGTAGAATCTTGAGATGGCAACACAAGAAGAGGCGGTTGGAAGCTTGTCTAATGCCTTCTTAACGGTGTCAATGGCCCATGTTTTTGGTAACATCTCTTATGCCACGCTAGGGATGTCGAAAAAGCCAAAATGGCCTCACACATGGGCCGTGCAGAAGGCTTCCCACAGGAACAAGGTCATGATAGCAGAAGAATGGGATAATATTTATGACCCCAAGCTTAAAAATAACCCTAAGGGTCTTAGAGAAGTGGCCTATAAAATAATGAAAAAGGTCGAGGTTAATAACCAAGACTATTTGGAATATAGGTTGTGGTTCTGCGGTCTTCCGTAGTATATGGTTCCCTTTGTGCACCACTGCCCAAAATTTCAATCCAGATATGTGAGTCATAGAAGGTTAGAACCTGAGGGTAGTAATTAGCATTGAAGATATAAGGGATATGCTATGTATCCCTATGAGGCAAGGAAAAGCATCACCAGAGAGAGTCATTGTAGCTGGCTCAAAAAACCTCTAGAGAACCAAAACTCATGCTTTGAGTTTTTATAATCAGGAAACAAAAAGAGCCAAGGATGATAAGTGCCCACCATAGTTTCTGATTGCACATAATGTTTTCAATTTAGACTTGCAAGATGTCTTCTCTATGATGGCTTTTGTTTGAGACCTAGACAATGACAAGGAGGTGCATGAGTTTCAAATGGGTTTGGGTTTTTAGTTAAGAAGACAACATTCTCTATTCTAGTATGACTTTGCAGAGACCATTGTTTGGGAAATGCTGAACCGACTCAAGGAATACCACACACAATATAGATTCAGGTTTTCTTCTTTTCTTTCTCACATGGTCTTACACCAAAACCTTGATTTCTTTAAAAAATATATGGGTTTGTCTATCTTTGATGAAAGTAGATTGATGAAGCTGATTTCTCTGTGGACCCATCTTCTTTCTATGACCCATGATTATTATGCATTTTCCAAGTCTTTCCTAACTCCGATATTGCAAGATTTTAATAAGGAGGGTGAGGTTGGCTGTTATCATTTCTCTATCGAGCAAGTAGGATGGATGAGAAGTTTTTTCCCTCCCTGTGACTGGTTCCTCAAGGAGGATTTTTCATTTGTCAGGTTGCATGGTTTTACCAAGGAGCCATTTTGGCTACTGACTATGTCACAAACAAGGTGTTGGCCCTTGAGGTATTTAGGCAAATGGCAATTATAGACGTCATGTTTTGAGGGAGAAAGAATAAGAAAGGATTTTAAAATTGCCTCTTAAGCTTTGGTACAATAATAATGGTAAAGAAGCAAACATAAGGTCTGCTAACAATGAAGCTTGCTCATCATGGGCTAATGTTGATCTGTGACAAGTGGGAATATAATTCTAATAATGACTTTATGGAGCTCAATGTTAAAGTGACTCATAGCTCCCGACCTTATTGGGAGGCTTGACAGAGTCCAAAGATAGGGGACCAAAATATCCTTGTAGACCTGGCCTATGTTCCCATTGATGACCAGAGACCGCCCTGGCTTTCTTTTTATTTCCCTTTGGCCAAACCAAGCGACAAGTGAAAAATTGGAGCCACCCTTTATAATCAATTGGCCAAGAACTACTAGTGGAGTGATGATAAAAACACCCAATTCTAGATTTATCATCAAGAGACCAGGTGTCTTCATGCCAAATTCTAGGAGCCTGACATGGATGATAGATTTGATGATCTTTGGATTAGAGAGCATGATGATACTAACACAAGTGGATATGAGGAGGTAGATCAAGAGGAAGCGACTACAATAATGAAAAGAAAAGAGGCATCAAAGGCCTTGGTACAGGGAGGTGGAGAAGCAGTGGAACATCCTGGTGAAAATCCTCTGAGTGCACAAGCAACGAAATCCCCTACCATGGTCACACTATCACAAAAATAGGCTACAAAGAGACCCAGGGCAACCCAACTATCTTAGGAGGTCATAGAAGTGGAAAATTCTCCACCCAAGAAGAGGCTGCGCACCAATGCCACTCCTGGAGAAAGCTCGCAAGTACTTGCAATGAGCCAAGGATTGGAGGCCGCAACAACTTAGGTATCTTTCTCTCCCTCTCTTCTCACCTCTTAGTCTTTGGTTAGCCATGTTGCATCCACATCTCCAATTACTTCAAATTTCGGCCCATCATTTTCTGCTTTTGCACCTATGGGAGGTTTCTCCCAATCTCCATTCTCTCCAATTGGACAGGCAGCTTTTACTCCCCCATGATTTGTTCCATCTTTTGTTGGGGGCCAATCTAGACCCACCATTTCTACCCCCTTTTCTTTCGTCACGTCGGATCTGACTCAACCCTCCCAACAAATGGTAAAATCTTCATCTCCACTACCACCACCACCCCTTATGAGTCCTTCCATCACTTCCCCAACTGGACCCTGGCATATCATTCCCTCTTTCTCCCCATTGAAGGTCGCTCTGCCAAAGAAAACATCATATGAGTTTGCAATGATTTCATTCCCTTTTTCTGTTCCTCCTGGTGCAACCTTTGTCGGTGAGTAGATTAGATCACTAGAAAAATATTTTGAGCAAAATACCATGACTAAGGCAACAAGGGATAGAAGACTTAAAAAAAGAAAGGAAAAAGATGCCGCAAAGCATGTTGAGCAGTGTATGCAGACCCTCTTTAATGAGGTTCAGGGATCAATAACGTTTGCAACTATGTCGCCCAACATCATCAAACCCCAAGGGTAGATGAAACCCAGGATTATATGATCCATGCCATAGGGATTGATCTACACTCAACTCAGCCACAAGAAAAAGTTGAGCTAATAGAGGAAACTTAGAGGGTTTTGACGACAAAATTTTTGAAGCATAGTCGTCAACTGAAGAAGAGAGAGATGAGCTTAAGAATGTTAAAGAAAGAATGGAGATCCTACAAAAAAGGGAAAAGGTTAAGGACACTAAAATTGCACGCTTGTCTTAACAAGCGCAAGTGAAAAATGCCAAACTACAGGAGGAACTAGCAAAGTTCTAGTCCCAAGATCCCAACCTGTTTGCTAATTTTTAATAGGAAAGCAGAGGACTTCAGGACCGGCTGGCTCAAGCGGAGAAGGAAGCCTAGGAGAAGGACAAAGAGATTCAAGATCAGCGAGCTCAATTGGAGGAATAAATGTAGCAAAAGGATCAGGAGCTTTGGGACCAACATGCTCAATTTGAAAAAGAGATTGGAGATTTAAAGGTTTCCCTAGAAAAGGAATGCGGAACCCCAGGTCAAATAGAGGAGCTATTGAAAAGAAATGATACATAGTTGGTAACTCTACGGGAGCAGCTCTCCACAACATACAAGAAAATTGAAGAGTTGAAGTAGGACATCGGGTTTAAAAAGGTGGAGATGGACCTTTTGAAAATTCCATCCCAATCCTCTATTCCTCAAATGGATCCCCTTTCAGTAGCTCAACAATTATATGTCTCCTACTGGGAGAAAGTCAAGTCTTTCTATTTGTCCCTACAACCAGCACTCCAATTCATGGCGGACGTGGAAAATTTGAGTAGGGAAGTGCATGGTACCATTGAATAGGTTCCACAATTTATTGTTGAGAAGGTGCCCGAAGCCAAGAAATTGCTAGACAAATTGTACACGGTGACAAATATAGACTTGGAAAAGGCGGGAATAGATGATCGAAGGTTGGCTGCCAAAAAGGTGAAGGAATTCATTCATTATCATGTAAAAATCCTCCAACCTCATAGTTTTTTGATCTCACTAAGTCGGACTATGAGTAATATGTAGATGCAATTTCCCCATTTGACTTAGATGGGTGTTCCTTTGCCTTTTCTCTCTAACAATTTAGTGGCCACGACAGAGCATATTACAACGAGGATTGAGGAGAAGCAGTAGGATTTATTCACTTTCCAATTTTTCAATCAACCTCCCATGACTGTGGACATTGAAGGTTGCATTCATCCAGTAGTGCGACTTCTGTTCTAGCTTGAGTTTAGGACCGAACTCTCCATGGAGCTACCTTTCAAAGAAATTATTGATGTGCATGAGGTGCAAGAGAATTTGCATGCTTTATTGATGCCATCCAAGGCCGACTGGCTGCCTCTGCAAACTGCACTTTCAAAGCTTTGATGATTTGCCCAATGGATAGGCTCTGAATCTTTGAACCATAATTTTGGTTCCATTACCATGATGAAATGCCCATGATAGTGTGGCTGTGGATTTAAAATCTTGAAAGCTCCCTACAGGTTGATGTATTGGTTGCGTAGCTAGCCCTTTACATGTTGCATAGTTTGGGCCCTTTTGATGATTCCTTCATCCATGCGCTATGTAGATGGCGCACACCTTTAGAACTCTTTTCCTAGCTTTCTCTGAGCTCACTTTTTTTTTGTCTTCCATGTTGTAATTCTACTTTGGTGGACCCATAGTCAGTAATAGATCCCTATCATAAATGGACGCAATCTCAAAGTGAAATATATGTCTATGTTCTAGAATGGTGAACATCTGTGGGTGGATCTGGTGGGCTCTGAAGGGTTGAAATACATAGAAAAAAGCAAAAAAAGACTGTATAGGCCTTTTTATTATTTTTAATTATTAAATTAAGACTCACAAACTCTGCCAATTTGTTTGGTCTCTTTATTTATTAGTTAATTGATAAGATATTATACCATGTTTGTTGTACTGAGTAGTTTACTTGCAAGACTTCTATAATAATTTCAATATAAATTTGTTGATTCAGATCATGTTTTGAACTCTTCTTGATTCAGTGAATGTATATGGAAGTTATGTTATGTTATTTGATTGACTTCTTAGGATTTTCATCTATGTTTTCTATTATTTTTGGACATGTAGATTGCTGAACGGGCCCTCAAATCTCATCCAAAAGGAAGATTTCCCATGCCTATATACTTAAATCTTGGTGCATCACCTTAGATTAGATTTTATTTTAATATATCTACTTCCTTTTCCCTTTCCAACCCCCCAGTACACGGAAGAGCCGACTTATTTAAAACTTGGAGGTTACTCAATTTAGCGCAATTGTTACCCCCATTAATTGAGTTTCCCATAAGGCTGTGTGGCTAGCAATTTTAGGCATCAACAAAAAGAAACAACCTAATGTGTTGCTTGTTCAAATAGAATTTCATGTTTATTGCCCACTAATATGCCTTGAAATGAGCCAATATCAATAGTGTTAGGAGGTCACAATTGGTGGTGCAACATTCATCTTGCACTTGAAACATGCAAAGTAGAGTTAGAGTCATCAGTAGATAACATAAGGTGAAAATTAGATTCAACAGGTTCAAATTGAAAATCGTGGAACATTTCACCAATTCGTATGTCTTCATGTGGTGCTAGCAAGGAAATTGTAGGAACATCCTCATGTGCAACAACTTATTCAATTGGATGTACACCAAGAATCATCAGAGGTTGATCCTCAAACACTTGTTTGGATGCAACATAATGATCATATCCAATAGTCATGATTGTCGGGTCACTTTTCTCAACATCAATTAGATTTTCCTGCACATTAGTATGATCAATATAAGGCTCATCACTATCAAAGCATAACATACACAAATTTTCAAAGCTCGATATATCAAAATATAAAGGGAAAAAAAAATTTGATAAACATGAAGACTCCCTGATTTCATCCTCTATTGGCCTTGGTTCTAACTCTTGATCACAACCATCAGGAACATTAGCTTCTTCATTTCATCCTCTTTGCTACTCTTCTAGATATATATCAACAACTTCTTGAAGTGTCTTTATTGAAAACTCATTTGATGAATCCTCTGCAAGGAGGATGTGAAACTCTATTTCAAGCTATTTTGACAATTCTGCTTGTTCTTCCACTTGTCTGATTGCTACCTAGCACAATGCACATGTGAAGTCTAAATGTGCCACTTCGTGTATCCTTCACCAACCTAGTAGCAATAACTCTTCTAGATGAATTTTATACCGCAAGCCTGGCGAATCCTTCATAAAATTTGTGATGAATTCATCATATCTTATTTGTAGTGGGTCTTCATTATGGGTAGGGGAAGTCTGACTAATAATCTCCTTCTCTTGTGGTTCATCCATTTCAACTAAATCTTCTATTTTAGATATTTGATTGTTTCCCCTAGGAGCATCACTTATCACCTCATGCCCCATTGTACCTGAACATTCATTGTTAACCTCTATTGTCCCAGGTATTTTAGATTCTTCTTTCTTGCACTCAATTTCCTTTAGGGATACCTCAACATTTGCTATTACATATTCTTTTGATTCACAATTTGTTAGTTCTTTGTCCTCTACAATATACTCTCCAAGTAGCTCATTCTCACTTGTATGTGATTGTTCCATCAAACCTAAATGTATTTTAACTTGATTAATAATATCTTCACATGAGGGGAAGGTGAGCTCCAAATGGGATGCATTATGCACCCTACACAAATTGGACATGAGAATATCTTGTAAACACAGTCCATTCCCACTACTTAGCTGATCCTTAACCAGTCTTGTGAAGGCCTCAACTGCAACATCAACAAGCTCTTTCAAATCTACAGAAGCTAGTGGTTCATGCACATCCTAGAAAAATATTTCCCTTGTAAAGCCATTTCTATTCTATCCAAAAAGGTCAAAAATTCGAGCCCATTGTGCCTAGAGGTATTATGAATCCTACATTTTTCTAATAATACAAAATGATGCAACCTCTTAGAATACATTCACCTATTCAAATACTCTTGAATATGAGGAATATCAACTCGAGGATTATCCTTATAGCAGGAAATGTAAGACTGTTGTCTCTCCATTTTGACTCAAATTTTGTTTTCGATTTTTTATTTTTGTTTTATTTTATGTATATAAAGAGATCTATCATATCTCAAATTTGTACATGAAGGCTCATTCAACTTCCATCTTTGTTGCCTATGCTCAACCCTACTTCTAGTACCAATTTTGTTGATGAGTGTTTTTGCACTACACAACACAGATAAAACACAAGTGTTCTATCTCTCTTGAAATGCAACTTTAAGAGACTTTAGAAAATGACCCCAAGGTTTTGAATGTCAGGTCTTGACTTGTAAAAACAACTTAGTTGTTGATGTGATATGCTAGTAATCACAAAGGGCATTTATGGTTCAACAAGGCTAGAAGTTATAAGGTCAAACCAGGGTTTCATGAAATCTAAAAATAGATACAAACCCCCACTGTAATTTCTAGATTTGGGATCTAAAAATAATATTATCATCAAATATGACAATTTAGTAATGCTTTCTTCCTAAAACTAGCCTAAATAAAGGTCAAAAGATATAGGTTTTAGAGAGGCATCCTAAAACTAACACCTAAGATCAATCATAACAATGGTTAATGCTGCATACTGACAAATCCCCATGGAATCTATCTCTGCTTAATCAAGGAAAACCATACAAATCCATAAAAAATGGTGCAATCTTCAAAGGAAAATGAAATATTTTCAAACTATGAAGATCCATGCATACAACCAATTACTGGCATGATATGAAGAAGCATTCACAATTGAACTATTGCATTAAAGAGGCTCAAAATAACCATGCACTGTGATTTACAATCAACAAACCCCAAATGTTATGAGAAGTAGATTCATAAAAAACCTTTAACATTTCACCATTATCATAAATGAACTGGAAACTAACATTTGAGAAGTAGACATAAGAAACCATAACACCTTAAAACTTAACATAGAAATTCACCAAGTGAATGACCTAACTATATTATTTTCTCTACCATTTTGCTAATAATTTCCAGTTCTCTCTCTCTTTACAAATGAACATGCATAGGCCTTTTATAGAAATTACATTTTGAATCAATGACCAGGATTAAATCTAATCAAGGGCCCAAATTACACCCCTAAAACCCTAGAGGAGCTATATTGAGTTTTGACACACATGTCTCATTGACATCTAATCAGATAAACTTGTTACATATTTGGACCAAAGAGCAAATAATATCCCTTTTTTTAAGGAATAAAACTGATTCACATGTTGTCTTCTTGAAACATTCCTCTAGTTGGATGGGCACATGAAAGATTGCAATTAAAATTACAATTGAAATCCTCTTGGTGGCCTAGCTTTGGCACAAATAAATATGTAGGTCTATTTGAATGATTTAATCCTCCCCCCTTATGCAACATTGACACACTTCCATATGCCGGCCCTTCATGTGATAACATCTCTTAATTCCTTGACCTTTAACACTGAATTCTTCTTGTGGATAAATCCTCAAGTGGTATGCATAGTGTTATTCCTGCAAGTTCATAAAATAAATAGCATAAGATAAGTTTAAAAATTTAAAAGAATTCATCTTAAATTGAATTTAAATCAAGGATCTAATGAAAAACACCCATTTTATATAACACCATTTTGATCCAGAATCTTCTTGCGTAGATTACTCATAGAAAGTCATTTAAATTACCACTGCACAATATAAATATCCCATACTTAAAATAATATTACTCTTTCAAATAAGTAAGAACATGCTCAATATTTATATGCACAATCATTAAATTCACTATACGAATATAGCTTCACGTTTTTCACTCATGCAAGAAATCTGGGGATTTGTGGAGTTCAGGAAATCAGGGAAATCTGAAGATTTTGTGGGTACAGGAAATCAGCGATGATGCTCATCAGGGATTTCCAAGTGTTAGGAAATCTGTGACAATGAAGATCCTAAGGATTTCCAAGGCTCAATAAATCCACATGGTAAGATCAAATCATGTAAATCTTCATCAGTACGAACAATTTGGACATCAAGATATATTGAGGCTCTTCAGATTATAAACACCACCAAACAACTCAAAAACCTCAGGAAAAACAAGTCTTCAAGAAATCATTGTATTACAGGCACACAATCGCGGTGGATATTACCCGTCGGGGATTTCGTGAAGGTGAGAAATCCACGAAATTGTTCCATCAGGAATTTCTAAAGGAAAGGAAATCTGTGGGGATTAGAGTTCTATAAATTTCAAGTAGGGCAGGAATATACGACATCAAGTATGTCATGGATTTCTTACAGATGCAAAATTCGTGATGACGAGGCTATTGGAATTTCAGAACCATTTACCATTCCAACAAGTTTTAGCTACAATTTTTAAAGGCTCTCTCTCTGATTAAGTAAAGGGTGTGTGAGGTGAAAGAAAGTTACCTTCAATGGGTTCAGAAAAAGTTTCCTAACTTCGTTAGTCTCTAACTTAGTTTGAAAACTAGTTCAATTTGTGATACATGCTCAATAATTATTCACTAGTCGTTCCTCATTCACACAATCAAAGCATTCATTCGCTCAAGAGTGACCTAGGATTTTGAATAATCTCCTTAATACAAGCTCAAACTCAACATGCATAAACCTGCCACAAGTCATTGTTTCTACTCAAAACTTAACTAATGGCCTTAAAATGAAAACCACAGGTGCCAAAAGAAAAGGGGGTCCCCGCCTTCAAGGGGCATGTGTGCAAAATGCACAACATGATCCTTAGTGGCTAAGATACAACTGAGGCCACCAATTATACATACAAAATGTTGAGAACACAAATATAAATACTAAATTTATTCCCTAGAGGTATAAAGTCAGTACTATGTGAAAGGGCCTCAAAGAGAAGATAGTAATCTGACATACAAGGAATAAATTTATGATAA
>VDFB02016154.1:0-11292 GCA_007258455.2 Sequoia sempervirens
TAGTGTTTTATTCTAATTCTCTTTTCCATGTATACTAAAATCCTTTAACCATAATGGAAGATTATCCCATATCTGCAAAGTCCCTTTCATTGATGTGTTAAATGAGCTTGCATGTGGATCCCTTATGATAAATGTGTCTTCTCCTTAGTGCATTATTTCCAACTTATTATTTTGATTTGAAAACATATTCTCTCTTCATATCCAATTTCCTTTTGGAACATTTAAACATAAGTTTACTTTCATTGACTATTTGGTGAGTTCAATCTGCACTTCAGCCAAACTATGCACTATTTGAGCCCTTGTTAGATTAGTATGATTTACTTTTTAAGATTCTAATTTGCAATCATCCTTCCAAGTGATTTTGTCCCAATTCTTGGTAACTTTATTTTCTCATAACCTTAAACACTCTAAAGTTTCTTGGTTTATTTTTCCTATCTTAATCAAAAGTCTAATTTGACCTTGCCTATTCTGATTGGTGGAATCATGTTGACTTTCATCTTCTTCATTTAAGTTGTTTCCCTTAAGTGACCAATCTAGTATTTAACCTTTATTCTAATGTAGTAATTCTTCACTCTTGATTTTGATTATCTTTGCAAGAACTTAACCCTGTACTGAATCAGGTCTATCAAGGGTTATCCAAGCTCTTTGGCTACCTCTCTAGTTGATTTTAATTCACAAAATATTGACTTTCTTCTTCAACTAAGTTTCTAATTTATGCTCTATATTAGTTATATTCCAATAAAGCATACTCATAGATTCATAGTATCCTTACTAAATACAAAATCCTAAACTCTTTTGCAACTACAAGTTGTTATCAATAAGGGAAAATACTTCAATCCTTTCTATCCCTCCAAATCATTTAAACTATTTCATAAGGTGAGGGTACTCATTGGTAATTGTCCATAACCTTCCTACCAAACCTGGTTTTATAATCTTCTACAATCCAAAGGTGTATCCAAATGAGTTGTTGGTTTAGGATTTTTCAACTCTGAGGACAATTCTTTCCTAGTCCCAATGTTTAAAAAGTTTTCATAAATCTTAACTTCCCTTTTTGTTTCTCCTGTGTTCTTTTCCTCTCACCATCTTGGCGTAAGAAATTTTCAACCTTTAACTTCCAATAAGGTTTACATTTTACTTCACAGAATGATCCCATAGGTTCTGATGCTAAACCTGATAGCTCTAATACCACATGTAACATGCCAATTATTCTACATAGTAACTATCCTATGTTTTAACCTCAAGTAAATAGTTTAAGCATCTAACCATTATGAGCACTAAATTTTTTCCTTTCATTTATAAAGATAGCATGCACATTTGAACTAACATCTTTCCAAACTTTCCCCATTGCATTATATCAAAGTATTACAACTTTCCAATATATTGATTTCATAGTAAATAATTCATGATAATATTTCTATTTTACAATCTTTCCATAGATATGGATACAAAAATACAAACAAGGCTCCATTGAGCTTACTGGAAATAGATGTATGAATGGTCCAAGTATCCTCCATCAAATCTTGGTCACCAACTGATGAGGAGAAGCATCACTCAAGCACTTTTTTCCAACCTTAGACTAACTATGGTCCCTCACACATCTACCAAACTGATAGATGGGCCTACCCTTCGACAAAGAGATTGGTTTGGTAACCTCATAATAACATTGACCTTCTCTAAGCTTGGTGGTGTGTCCTAAATGTTTCTAGATCTATCATACAATGGCTACAACCTACATATATGAAAATCCCTATCTAGTACATAAATTTGGATCACAATGAACTAACAGTGTAAACAGTGGCAACTTACACTACTTTGGACAAAGTATTCATCACCTAAAATTATGGAGTGGATGTCACATGCTCACCCACCTTCCTAGCTCGATTTATATTTGACCATTCATAATGTACCGCAGGCTAACCCCTTACACCGTAGGGTAGCATACTTCCCTAGGAATAACCTATTAACCTATTACATTTATTATAACACATCTACTTAAGCAATTCAAAGCAACTCACTTACAAATTAACCATATGGATAAACATGGCATCACATCATTAAATGACTCTATTTCAAAATTACACTCACAACAATAAAATTCCCCATACAAGAGTGTAATCTCAACAATAAATGACTCTGATTAGAAGGTATAATCTCATCAATATATGAAAATGAAAAGTATAATTTTCAAAAATAAATGACTTCAAACAAAGATATAATCAACAATAAAATGATAAAGTAGATCATAAAATATTATTCCAACCTATGTTCTTCAATCACTAATCAAGTAAACAACCCAACCAAATAGGTTATTCTCGACCTAGGGTTTCAATCAAAGTAAAGTAGTGTTCAAGTGAACATAAACCAATCATAAAACTTCTCTTTCAAATACCTCATACAATCATATGTGTACTATATTTGTATATGATTCTCTAGATGACATAATCGACTTTGTAGGAGTTGGTGCTTTTACACCCATAGTCCTCTCACAATATGGTTTTGGGTTACTGAAACGTGTGTCCTCTTTTAGAATTATGTGGATAGGAATAAACTCTAATTCAAAATAAGAAAATAGCATAACCAGTAAATACAACTCTCAATCCTATTGTTGAATATTGATATAACCTTCAAGTTTGTACCCTAACACTAGGGACAGAGCTCACTTCCTATTTCAAGGAGATTTGAGTAATCAATCAAGTAAATATTATCGATCAAGGTTTGCATAACATTGTAATGATGATATTTCCCCTAAGTATTTTAGAGTAACTCTATAACCCAACTTCACAAATTAAGCATCTACTACATAAGCTTATCTTTAATATAGTATTTAATCCCACTATAAACACCCATTCCTTAATATGGAATATATACAAACACTCAAACAATAATGATCCTTACGCTAAGTGGGTAAAAGTACAAAGTTGTGACACTTTATAAAGGAAACAACCAACATTGATCCAACTTTTAAACTTGAATCACTAAAAAGTGGTATATATGTTTTGAATTTTGAAATGATGTAAACAAATAAAATGTGTATTTTTTAATATATTTTATGTTTGTATTTTTTGAAAAAAATAAAAAAATATATTTGAATATAGCTTTTTATAAATTTACACTACAATTTTCTTGCTGATAAAATGTTGAAAAATGAAGTTGCATGAGACGTCAATCTTTATATAGTAAATTTTATTATTTTTTCTTCAAAATTTGTGTCTTAAACTTTAGTGTAATAGGTTTTAGTTTTTGTCCGTATATATATATATATATATAAATAAATATTAAAAGTAGCAGCACATGCTAAGCTTTAACTTTTCCATTTGGCGTCTCAGCTTTTTATATTGATTATTTATGTAAAATAGAAAACAAATTATACCCATCTTGATATAGATTCTTTTATCTAGTGCATGCATCATATTTTTTTCAAATTTTTTAATAAGTTTTAGTATTTTTATTAACATGGTAATTAACCTAATATTTTTGTGATGATAACCTACTTTTAGTTAAAAATAGAATATAAAATATAAATAATAGTTAAAATATTTATATGTGTTTTTTTGAAAACTACACTTATGGATCTACAAAAGGGTATTTTTATATTTTAAAAAAGTGTTATTTACATGACTAGAAGTTGTTGAAATATCAAGTTTTTCAAATAATTTAATTTTTTCGGTAAATTAGCTTCAAAGTGGTGCTACATATGCATTTATCTAACAATTTTAGTTGGAAAAGTTGTGGAAATATATAACTTAGCTAGAATGAATCTTACTAGATCATATGTTTGACCAAAATTGATTGTTAGTTAGAAATACTTAAATTTAGTTGTGTTGTTAAGTTGGTTGAAAGTGTGACACAACTTTGTACTTTTACCCAAGTACATTAAGCATTATTTCACTTTAATAAGAGAAAAAAAAACCTTTCCCTAATAATCAATGAAAATAATTTCCCAAACAAGATAAATAATGTTACACAATCTTTTCAAATACATAAAAAGTATAAAAGAGTAGAAATCAACATGCTTGTTTATGCAATGCTCCAATTGATCGAACCGGGTTCCTAACTTAGCCTTCCCAAATCAATATGAAATTCCTAATTATTCTTCTCCCTCTTCTCTAAAATTTCACTCTCAAAATCCTCTCACAACTCTCAAAAACTCTCTCAACTCAAAAAATCAAAAAATAACAACTCAAAAAATCACAGCAAGAATGCAGATATGTGTCCAAAATGAGGTAGAGAGCGCCTCTATTTATACACAAAGGTGAGAAATTGAAAGCTATAAATAGGGTATCAAAGATGACACTTCTCAATTCAAAAGGTTTGACTCAGCAAGAATAAGAAAAGGTGGCAACTAAGATTGGTGCATAGTAAACACATGCACAACCATAATGAATGAGTTTCTTAATAAAATGGGCAACAAGAATAATAATAAAAAATGCAAGGTTATTTTCTTCTATAGGTCAACTTACTTTGGCCAGCTTCACATTTGACCATTTCTCATATTTCATATTGCTTCATAATCTAAAATTTGTATTAAAAAATAGACATCTAATTGGTTCATACTACTCACAAGTTGGCACCACATTATACCCTTCACGCCCTATTATTTTGGTCATTGTTTGCTAATGACCAATTCAAAGCTTCTTGTGCGTGAGTATTCTCTTTTCCTTTGCATTTGACTAAGTCTTTAGCAATTTATCTTACACGTTAGTTGGCATATAATATTATGCACTTTTCCTAGTGCTGCCCATATTTCATAATACTCAACATTTTAAATGCTTTAAACGTCACTTATATTTATGTGTTGTTAAGTGCTATTCCCTTTATCTATTTGTTGCACGCAATACTTTGCATAAGCTATGCACTTTTATAAATAATTTAGTGCTATAGAAATCATTATCATACATATTCAATATATATAACATATATATATACATAACGCAATATGTATATATGTGTGTGTGTGTGTGTATATATATATATACTAGTATGGGTGTACCCTTTTCATCAATACATACATGTATGTTAATATATATGTATATACGCATATACTATATAGATATCACGCCTTGATATTTAAACACATATATTCATAGTCATATCGATCACCTATATACATGGAATATATATATATATATATATATATATGTATTTATACATGTCACCTTGTCCACTCGATATTCCCATGCATATGGGTAATCCATCCATAAGCATGTGTAGATACGTCTATCTATGTATACTCATGCATGTATTTACTCATGTGCATGAGTTTATCATTGACATATACATATATACATATATATACATTTTATGTATACATATCCCATCAATTAAATATAAACACATTTAAAGAAGAACTCACACATCACAAAGGGACTCAATACTTTAAACCCCTAAACAAGAACATTCACAAACAAACCACAAGCATGACTAAAGGTAACTTGTTATTTCCTAAGCTATTATCCTTACTTGACCAAACTAGAAGTGTGTGTGAAATCTCAATTTCTAAGGTCTTTATCAAAGGTTACCAAACCAAGTTCTTCTCCCTGAGTGATACTTCCCCTCTCTTCAAGAGGATTGATTCTATTCATGCATCCAAGTTAGTACATTGCAATAGTAGTTAGCTGAAAAACAACACATTCACTTGCATCATATATTTTCATAATTAGAACATTTCATAACATCAAATTAAATCAACATTTATTCTTCATATTTCCAAAACACATAAAGCATAAATACACTCACTTAAAGCATTTTCACTCAACTAGGTAAAAGTAAATAAGTAGTAACACAACGGGGTGTAATAGTTGTTACAACAAGCGCTGCAGGCACCAGGACTGTGCCAAAGTGTAATTGTCAATTGATTGGTGGACACCATGGAACAGCTAACTTCAGCTTCTTCTACCAAAACATAAAGCAGTAATTTATACTTATTATTTGGCGTACTATAGGAAACACTTTAACGTAGAATTCTTTTGAATACACATTCACTATCTGGGTTCACCTTCAGATACTATTCATTAATTTTTTGTATTCTTTGAGGGGCGCCATATGGATTGTAACACCAAAGCTTTTGATAATTGTATTTTAAAATGCTGGGCTCATACTACGAGCCTAAGTTTTAGATACTTTGGCTTTATATGAGGGCCTTCCTGGCTTTCCCTCAATATAAGTTTGGACATTACTTTAACTAATCACCATGACTTACCGAAACCCTGTCCCTAAGCCGGTTGGGTTGTGTTCATTTTATTTATGAAAAAATCTTTTTGATATGATAATCTCAACATAGCTTGCTACCAATATCTCTTTTCCATTCAATGATTAATGTCCTCTTCTTCTACATTCGAGTTGTAGGATGACACTTTCTGCTTTAAGAGACGAAATAATACTACAACTTCAGTTGATGAGTGTGGTGGGTAGTTCCCACTTTTGCTCCTTGCGGGCTCCAGTATCTGACATATTTAAGAAAAAATCGTGTCATTTATCCTCTGAGTCGCTTTCTACAATCTTCATAGTTTATTAAGTGTGTTTATTTATTTCAATTACTTGCAGTATCATCGGTTTTCCTCCTGGTTGAGATGTCTCTCTTGTATGGGTGTGTTTGTCCATATTAGTCTGCCCAGTTATACCATTCCATGTCTACATTTGGGCTTTGTATATGTCTAGAGAATATAGAAGGCACATTGATTGTTGAAATAGTCGTTTATATTGAGACTGCATTCATCAGGTAGACTATTAAGGACAAAACACTTTCAACATCAATTTTAGAATTTATAATTAATGACTCTTTTCCATAGAGATTTAGAGAAAGAAATATCTAAAGAATTGAGCTAGGAGTTATATGAACAAATAGCGTGCCTTTGAATATTATAATAATTACAAAGAACCAAAATAAACCAAGCCTACAGTAGATTAATAAAAATACATAAGCCAAAAAATAGAAATGAAGCAATGTATGATGCCCTAACTTTCCATTTATAGCCATGTATAGAGGAGTAAAGTGAAGAAACGCCTTTTCAAAAATAGAATATAAAGATTCTTTGGCCCCATATGGGGCACCCAATCTTGTGAGATCCACATGGAACACAACATGAGACAAAGATCCATTTTTTTGTGAACAAAAAAGAGCAATGTTCAATTTAATTAGTTTGAACAAAAGCAAGAAAAAAAATTACAATATATTTCACAAATAATAAAACTCTTTTTATACCATTTTGATTACCATTGAAGTATCAAATTAGAACTATAGTTTGATAGATCATAGTGATAGCTAAACAAAAAATCAAATTATAATTTGGTTTTTGTAGATTCTATTTGAGAGAAGGTAACATGAACTTATACTAGTTACAATTTGTCTTGTATAATATATTTTCTCTATCATGTTTTGTTATGTAGGGTTTATGGTTTGAATAAGTTTTTCCATAGAAGATGATATGTATCTTTATCCTTTGACCTTACGAAATAGTAGCATCTTATTACTGTATTAGCTATATTAGTTACTATTTTTCTTGCACAATATTTTCTCTATCATGTTTTGTGATGTAGTATTTACAATACAAATAGGTTTGGCCATAGAAAATGGTATGCATCTTTATCCTTTGAACCTATAGATAATGGCATCTTGTTATTATATTAGCTATAGTACTTACAATTTGTGTAGTATAATATTTTATCTATCATGTTTTGTGATGTAGTGTTTATAATTTAAATAGATTTTGCAAATTTATGTCTCTCATTTGACAATGAAATAACATTTCATTGATAAATGGAAGGTCTATATTTGAAAGCTTAACATGAATTTTTTTTGTATATAATCAACATAAAACTTGAAATTAATTTGATTTAATTTTTGCTTGGTCTAAAGTCGTATATTTAAAAATAATGTAAAACAGATAAATGTTTACAAAGTAGTGTGAACTTACAATTGATTGAGTATATAATAGTGTGCAATTTGAACTTTGTAGGGATTTTTTTGAAGGGTTGTATGAAAACTGGACTAGGAAAATAGATCTATTTGTAGAAAAATACCATAAGACATGTTGATCTGTGCACTTTCATTTAATTTGTTGAGTTTGAATTTTGTGGATCATTTGAGATGAATAGATGGATTTGATGGATGTTTAAAATTTTGAATTTGGTAATAGGTTTGCTCAATTGATTGATTTTCTTGAATGCTTGTTTGGTCTAAAATCTTAAATTTTTGTCCTTTTATTTTGACAACTTAATTGATAAGTCTTGCACCTCAAGTGTGTTGGTTGCAAGTATTCATGGAGGAAGTGATTGTTAATTGAATATATATCTCTTGATAAAATTAAGTTGATGAGGAAATATAAGACATATCTATTTGTTTGGTAAGACACTTAACAATGCATCTGTTACTTTATTGAATAAAACAAATACATGACTTGGTCCCATCTTGATCAATAACTATACAAGACCCTGCCCCACTCTAGAGCCCTCTCCCTTAACTTGCAATGATGGCCTCAAATATCTTCTAACATTAGCACTTGTTAAATGTCTTTTCATTGATAAATGGAAAGTCTATATTTGAAATCTTAACATGATTTTTTTTCATATAATCAACATAAAACTTGAAATTAATTTGATTTATTTTTTGTTTGGTCTAAAGTCATTTATTTAAAAATCATATAAATCGATAAACATTAAGTTGATGAAGAAATTAAGTTGATGAAGAAATTAAGTTAAAGAAGGAAATATAAGACATCTGTTTATTTGGTGAGACATTTGACAATGCATCTATTGCTTTATTGAATCAAGATGGGTCACGGGACTATACAAAGACCTATAGTCCCGTGACCCATCTTGATCAATGACTATACAAAGACCTATCTTCATCAATAACTATACAAAGACCCCATCTTGATCAATACAAAGACCCATCTTGATCAATAACTATACAAAGACCCTGCCCCACTCTAGAGCTCTCTCCCATAGCTTGTAATGATGGCCTCAAAATGTCTTTAACATTGGCACTTGTCATGTCAATAATGTTGGTCCCGTGGGATATGAGCCCAAGGGACAATATGAAAAGATGGGATAACTTCACTCCGAGCAGAAAATTATATATATACATTTTAAAAAAAATCCTCGTGACTCAAAAGTATACCAGCAATAATCTTCCTAAGAAGCAAACTTTTTTTGTTGAGCTATGTGTCCCACTGTGAAGCAAACAATGAATTATCAGCAGAGATTTGGACACATCTGTCGTGCCGTACAACATTGTTTCCCAACTATTCTACCCCGTACGGCAGTGATTTGCTATGGCATCAGATTGGAGCGGCGGATTAATTACCATCGACTATTTGTCGACTGAAAGTTTGGACGAGTAAGACAGGCACATGCAGGATTGATTACCGCTGCCGACAGAAGGTAAAACATGTACATCTGATGGGGACATAAAGCTACTGGGAACGTCAAGAAAAACGATAAATAGGAAATGCCATGCTTCAATTTCTTAAAGCTGGTTGTTCATTTCTTTCTGAGAGTTAGTAATGGCGTCTGGTACGAAGATAATATGCTGTATTCTGCTGGGCCTTATATTTGCATCGACCCTTCTTGACAGCGCAGTAGCCCAGGAAACGGAAGGTTCTCCCCAAACGTCTGTCCCTCCTGAAACGGAAGGCCCTCCCGAAACCGAAGGCCCTGCTCCCCCTCCCGAAACGGAAGGCCCTGATGCCGCTCCCGGCACCTGAAGAGCTCTACTTGAATGGTAACGACTGAGTTGATGATAGTATTAATGTAAGCTTAGATATGGTCCTTAGTATTTGCTAGGAATTATTATAAAGTTGCTTCTGGTATTTACAAGGCTCTATTTAATAAATATGTGTCCTCCCTGTTACGGTCGGCCTCCGTATTGATATGGTTATGTAATTTGAATGGTAGGTACTCATCTGGTTGTATGGCACTCTTCTGGTTTTCCTACTACTATTAATTTTAGAATGTGAGATAGCACATAATCTCGTTTGGTTGTTATATGGGACACTTTCTCATTTGTATATCATAGCTTTTGGTCACATGAGCTGATTTATGTTTATATAGAAATAAATTCAAAGAATTCAAATTTATGATCATTATTTGTGTTTTCCAACAACTTGACCATCTGATAGCCCTAAGAATTATTAACATTTTTTCTTCAACATTTGATAACACATTAATTAAACCACACTTGGTAACATTTGATTGTTATGTGGACACATTTTCACTATTTTTTTTTCAATAATTGTAGCTTTAAATAAGCATTCTTTTGTCTTAATATGTACTTGTGCTTAAAAAATTAACATGTTTTCTCTTTTTTTAATCAAAACAATCAATATTTTGTAAGAGCTACCATCATTATAATCTATGTTCACATTAGTTGAGTCAATAAATTTAAGAGACTTGAACTTATGATCATTATGAGTGTTTTTCAATAGTCTGGTTATTTGATCTATTTTTAAAAGTTATTAACATGTTTTCTTCAATATTTGGTAACTACTATCAATGGGCCTTTGATTTGTTGGTGAAGTTGAATGGTTCTTAATGAGCCCACTAGGGATCAAGTCTTGCTGAGTGCAAGGCTCCGACATCATAAAGGATGAGGCCGAGATCATGCCACACCCAAGAAGGCTCATGCTCCTGTATCGAGTAGCTACAAATAATTTGTGGATGACCTCCATCAAAAAAATAATATGATAACACAAATCAATAATAAGAATTGAAAATTATATATTTTTTATATTATATTATGTATGATCTTTTTCAAGTTTCAATAGATTCATGCAAAACACAACTCATAAAATATGGATCAATAATTTTGACTTAAAATCTATGCAATTATCTTGATGTTACTATCATAATATTTTATTATAGTAAAAATAACTTAAAATATTGTATTATAGTATCAAAATATTGTATTATAGTAAAAATAACTTACAATATTTTAATTATGAAGATGAATTTGTTTGTTACAATTGTTTCAAAGACAATTCACAACAATTTATATTTATTAAGAAATATTTAATAAATTTAACTTTGAAGTCTATATAAATAATATATAACAATATATATCATATTATATCTTAAAAAAATATTATATATAAATACTTAAAGATGAATTTAATTGAGAAGGATTCCTATATTCCATATAAAATGTTCACAATTTTTATTTATTTTTAAATCAATCACTATTTTTATCAAAAAAAAAAAATCAATATTAGAATGCATCTATATATTTATGTTTTAATACGAATGTATTTATGGAGGCTTTCCACGAGACTGAATGTTTAAGGCTTTTCCCATAAA